>APFE031519310.1:497-38262 GCA_000404065.3 Pinus taeda | reverse complement strand
ATAATATTATAACTTACTATTTATGTATTACCCTAATATTTATAACTTTTATAATTAACTACTATTTAAACACTGCAATAGCTTACTATTTATTTAAATTAATTTAGTTTATATTTTATTTTATATTATATATTTATAATATCATAATTACTCTATTACTCTATCATTTATATATTTGTTTAACTTCTATATTTAACTATTATTTAAAATTGTTTTATTTTTAATTAATTTAATATTATTGGAGATGGGAGAGTCCCTTTGACTTATATATCTAGATATTTATGTATTTTTATATTTAATAGTTTTTATAATTAACTATTAGTTACTCTTAACTTTTTAGATATAACAACTTTGATAACTAACTACTAATGTAAATTAATTTAGGTCATAATTTATTTTTGAGATATATTTATAAGTGGTTAAAAAGGGTCCATTTACTTTTAAGAATTTAACTAACCAAAGTTAGTTTTAATTAAATAATGGTTATTCCCCTAATCCAGTCAAATTTAGCCATTGTCAATATCGTCGTTACTTGGTCATAGCTGTTGGAGTTTCTTCTCTATCTATTTAACATGCAAAGCCTGATCTGCTCATTCAACTTGTCTTGATGATGAACCACACTTGTTGGTTCGAAACGCGTCGACAAATGAAATATCTTGTGATTTACTCGGAAAAATCTCTCTTAAATGTAATTTTTAATAAAAGAAATATAAATCACTGTTGGAAGTAATGTTTCCATCTCATGTGTAGTTTGTTATTAGGAGTTACCAGGGATCAATCTTGTTTCTAATGTGTGAGTTGTAATGGTGATATGTTTATATCGAATTTAGTAATTTGTGTCTTATATATTTGTACCTGTGATAGTTTTCAACTTGAATACAGAGATCGGAGAGAGCGAACGACCACTGCGATGAGAGCACGTTTCTTAGGGACCAACCAACTTTCATCTCTTGCAGAGGTTTCATCGTGAGAGCTGCTTCAAGCTCCTTCATTGGACTTCCATTATTCCATGATTTGTCTTGTGCTCGTGGCTCATACACGCATGCTCCTTCAGGCTAGCCACTTGTCTCATTTCTTGTTTTGGCGTATTCGTCTTCTGATATCCTTATATACATCACATCCTCTCCTGTGAATCGTTTGGGCGCTTCGTCTGTCGACCCTCCTGCTGGAGGCGGTAGGCTCCTCTTTCGTTCTATTTTTCTGTAACTTGTTCCATCTATCCTCTGTTTCTTTCATCCTATCAACCTTGCTAGCTAGTGCTCTCGTTCGCAGTGATCGTTTCACGGTAAAGGTCAGTATCTGCCTTTTACTCCTCCTGTCTTTTTCTGGTTTACGTTTACATTTTGCACCTTGCTGCTCTTATATCTCGGTTTTTGTTTTGTATTTAGACTGTAAGGCGGCTTTCTAGATTAGTATCTTATCTGCACATCTTTCCTTAATGGGTAACTTTCACTCTGGAGGACTTGTTATCTGATTATGGATATTTTCCAGAAGTTCAAAAAGCACTTTTCTCTTTATAAGCCTTTCAAAGATGTCAGGTTTAAGATAGGTAATTGGTGGTGTATATTCGAGTTATACTGCTGCTGCTTTGTTTGTAGTGATTCCCCTGCACATTAGCTCGCCATTGCTGAAGTCCCTGCTACGCTTCCTCTCTGCTCTTGGAAGCGGAATTATTCACCTGTTTTCTGTCGGTTTACACAATTCTGGCGTCCGGTTTTCTGCTTTTTTCAAATCCTTCCTTTTTCGGGATTTGAGTTTTCATCCCTCTCTGATCGGCTCTGCCCCTGTATTTACTTCTTTTCATTGTTTTCTTTCTCCTGTGGATGAATTGGCGCCTTGCTGACGCTGCCCGTAAGCTCCTTTATC
The DNA here is from genome assembly GCA_000404065.3 of Pinus taeda. Classification (NCBI taxonomy): domain Eukaryota; kingdom Viridiplantae; phylum Streptophyta; class Pinopsida; order Pinales; family Pinaceae; genus Pinus; species Pinus taeda. The sequence goes on along the minus strand of APFE031519310.1, from coordinate 36,396 downwards.
CTTTGACGACTGATCTCAGATGCACTTTGTCCTTGATTCATATGGGGTAAATCTTTCATAGCTGTCCTTCACATATTCTCGACCCTTCCTTTTCTTTCTGTTGTGTTAGAACGGCTCTCCACATTTCCCATTTCTTTCTCCAGGATTTGATATGAATTGATCTTTCCCTCACGCCATCTGACGTTGTCATTAATGCTCTTGCTTTCTCCTGCCTCGTTCTTCTGTTTCAAATCTTGTTGATCCCTAGGCGGGATTTTTTGTCTGCGTATGGAGGGTGGTTCCGACTCGGCTGCCACCGAGGATCTCATTCAACCCACTTTGGAAGCTGAGAAGGCCTGGGAAAACGCCACATCCTGTGGTGGTTGGCAAGGTGTTTTGGATGAGGTGGCTATCAAGTCGTCCTGTCAAAATGTTGATAGGAATCTTCCTCCCCATCGTAGGGATGGTGGGGAGGTACATAAATCTCATCGAGGTCTCTACAACAAATCACACAACCCTGTTAAGACCTCTGCTCCTCCATCTGCTCTCAAAATTGACAATGTACATCTCTCAGAAAGAATCGAAAGCTTACAACATCTTGCCCTCATTGGCAGATGGCATTTCCCTTTCATGAATGATGCTGATATGTGCTTGTGGATTGCTTCCCACTAGAAGTCTATCATTGGATGTATTCCCGTGATTTCTAACCTTATGAAAGGTTGGTACTGCTTTCATTTTCTTGCCGCTGGGGATGCTGAATCTATTCTTAAGGGGCCTTGGGTTTTTAAAAGAAGTTTTCTCGCTCTATACCGATGGTATCTTGGGTTTGACCCGTTGAATAACACCCCGTCCAACAACCTCATTTGGGTAAAGCTACCTAATCTTCCCCTTGAATTCTGGTCTAAGGAGACTCTCAAGGAGATCGGGAACGCCATTGGCCATTTCGTCTATGTGGACCCCTGGTGCTTGGGTGAAAAGGATAAGAGAATCTCTTGGATTCTCATTGAGAAATCCTACAGGGGCGGTTATCCTGAATATATTGAAATTGCTTGGCGGGATCTTCACATAAAACAGCGTCTGGACTTTTGGGGCATCCCTTTCAGGTGTGCTGCTTACCAAAAAACAGGTCATTGATCAAAAGCTACCCTCGTCTTAAGCACTCCTGCAAACATTTCTCTCGTCATAAGGTGGGCAAAGCCTTATCCTTCGACAGCTTATCTTCCTCTGAGCCTATGGATTATCATCCTCCCAGGTCTCTTAATTTTCCTCGGGCGGCATCTCTCAACCCTCCTTTATTACCCTCATCCGGCGGCCCTTCATCCCTCCAAGTTCCTCTACATCTTGAGCCTCCCACTCCCCCCTGCCCCCCCAATCCCGGAACCTGATAATCTTGCTGCTATTCCATCCCCAGCTCCGTTGTCTGTAAAGGACTTCTCTTTTGGATCGTCCCCCATCCCTATCTCCTCCTCCCCCCCCTCACCTGGCAAGGCCCTTCTTTCCCAAATTAAAGGAAAGGGTCCTTGCCTGTCTGTTACCCCTGTTAACTCCCCTTCATCATCCCCTTTTAATCAGGTTGATAGTGACCTAGATCTCTTTCTTAATAGAAATTCCCTCGAGTTGGAGCCTCTCACTATCCATAAACCTCCGGAACCTGGTTTTCCTTTTATCAGCCCGGACTCGGCAAAGAGCATCACTGTTCGGAAAAAGACTCGTGGTGGCAGCAGGCATTTCAGGGGCAGAACCACTGTTACTGAATGTGGCGTCTGGAACCTCTCCCTGATTGATGTTCCTATTCATGGTTTGTCGGATACACAACCTCTTAGAGCAAATGTGGCTGGCGAATCCTCAAAATGACTCTTATTGTCTCTCTGAATATTCGGGGCCTTGGCGTTGACCCCAAATTTCTAACGCTAAGGAATTTCTTCTGCTCCTCTAGACCGGGTATTATCCTCATTCAAGAAACTATGCACAATTGTGAGACATCACTATCATACTTCAGGAAGATGCTTCCATCTTGGTATATGGTGGCTACAGATGCAAATGGGCTTTCAGGCGGCTTAGCAACTCTTTGGGACCCCTCCCGTATTAAAGCCAAAGCATATAAATTCTTCACAGGAATCTTCATCTCTGCTGCGGTTAGGGGCATTAACATTCCTATAAATATTTTAAATATTTATGCGCCCTACAAAAATAGAGCTCCTTTCTGGAGGAAATTTTTTTCCTCAGAAATCTTTGATATTGATCATTTGATTATTGCTGGTGATTTTAATTTTACTTTGAACTCTGACGAATGCTGGGGACATTGTAGGCATTTGGACTCTCTTGCAGAATCCATCAAACTTGATCTTCTCAATAATAACATGGTGGATGTTGTTCCCGGGGAGATGAAGCCGACATGGACGAATGGCAGATTTGATCAGGCTTATATAGCTAAAAGGATCGACAGGTTTCTAGATCATATCAGCATTATAGACGTTCTGGGTATGCCTCACTACTCTGTGGAGAATATCCTCGTGTCTGATCATCGACCCATTGTGCTTTCCTGGCTGGCGAATGGTATCAAAAAAGGATTTTCGTTCAAATTTAATCGCACTTATCTTCAAGATCTAGTTTTTAATGATCTCATTGTCAACGCTTGGAAGGAGATGTTTGCTAATTCTTGCCACCCACCCTCTCGCTCACTACGTGAAAAGTTGTCTGTTTTGAGAAAGTTTGTAAAGGAGTGGGAGGTGGGGAATAAGAAAAGAGAAAAAATGGAGCTGCAGCTCATTCAACAGGAACTAGACTCCATCTTGCGGGTGGCCAGTGCTTCTCCCCTTACTTTCTCCATGAAATTCCGCATTCGTGTTCTCGAGGGGAAAAATTTGATATTTTAAAGAAAATGGAAGCTTTTTGGCGGCTTAAAAGTAGGGCAACTTGGCTACGGGATGGGGACAAAAACACGAAATTCTTTCACAAGTTTGCTAGTTCAAGAAGGAACAAAAATGCCATATGGAAGATTATGAATGAAAAAGGTGACACTTTTGTATCCCATCAAGACATCTCTCATGAGGCTGTAGATTTTTTCAAGCAGCAATACACTAGGAGGACCAACGTTTCCTTTATGATATCACATGGGGTATTGAAGTGCCCCCCCACATGTTTAATGATAATGCTAATGATGCACTATATAAACCAGTTTCAGAAGATGAGCTCCTTCGTATTATGCAATCCTTTCAGAAGGATAAGAGTCCTGGGCCGGATGGCTGGACTATAGAATTTCTTATACACTTATTTGATCTCTTCAAGCATGATATTCTTGATATGGTGGAAGTTTCGAGGACATCTGGCAACATTCACCATCATACCTCCTCAACTCTGATTGCTCTCATCCCCAAGAAAGCGGACTCGGCCTCTTTGAAAGACTTCCGTCCGATTTCTCTGTGTAACACCTCTTTTAAGATTATCACGAAGATTATTGCCGAAAGAATTAAAGGTTTTTTGGCTTCCTTCTTATCAAAGGATCAATATGCCTTTCTCAGTGGCCGGAACATCCTCAACGCTGTGGAAAATACACAGGAATGTCTTTCTTCTCTCTCTGCTCGTCACCACGCTGCGGCCATTATGAAAATCAATTTACACAAGGCTTTCGATTGTGTTGATTGGGGCTTCGTCGAATGCCTGCTTGCCAAGATCGGCCTCAAGTCACATAATATTCGATGGATTATGGCATGCATTATGAATGTCAACTACGCGGTTATTGTCAACGGTTTCCCCACTCATTTTTTTCAAGCTGAAAGAGGATTGCACTAGGGATGTCCTCTGACACATCTTTTGTTCATTCTCGTCATGAATTCACTTAGTCTACATCTCAACAAAGCGGTGGTTGATGATAAAATTAAGGCAATCAAGATTTGCAGGCACATCTATATCTCACATAATCTCTTTGTAGATGATGTTCTCTTGTTTGCTATGCTTTGCAGAACTTCGTGGTCTTGCTTCAAGGGCATCTTGGATTGTTTCCACAGTGCTACCAGGCTCTTCATAAACAAAACAAAATCCCTGCTTTATCATAATGATGTGGATCTGGATACGGTGGCTTGGATTTCACAACTCTTTGGTATTGAATCAGTCTCGCTCAACCTGGGCCTCAAATACCTTGGTTTTCACCTAAAACCAAATGTTTATTCCAAACAAGACTGGCTTTGGTTGACTAAAAGATTTTATAAAAGAATTTCTATCTGGGAATATAGGAGTCTTTCTCTGGTAGGTAGGGTCACGCTCTCTCAAGCTGTTTTACTACAGATGGCGGTTTACTGGGCACATCTCTTTTACCTTCCGATCAACATAATCAATAAGCTGATTTCGATCACGACAAACTTTATATGGGGTGGTTGCTCCAAACAAAAAAAGTTTCATTTGACCAAGATGGACAGGATCTCCTTGCCTAAGAATTTGGGGGGAATGGGGTCTAAAAGACCTGAGAATCTTTGGTAAGGCATTAATGTGCAAAACACTTTGCAGAGGCGTCTTCAGCATCGGGCCATGGAGCAATACCATTGAACAGAAATATTTGAAAGGAAAGGGCTTGGAGTACTGGTATCGGAGAGGCACTATGGGTATACAAAGAGGTTCGGCTATTTGGCTCAGCTTTAAGAAAGTCGAGGAGCTTTTTTAGTCTAGACTTAGATGGCGCATTCACACTAGAAACCGAATCCACATTGGTATTGATCCCATCACCAGCAAGCAATGCTTTTATCTTCCTGAAGATATTATTTCTGCCTTACATCGACTGGGTATCTTCACTTGGGATAAAATCATTCTGGAATGGACGGGTCTCTCCCCCACTTGGAAATCTGCAGAAAAAATTGGATTGTCGGCTTCTCTCTTTTCTACCTGGGACGTGGTCACTGCATCCTTACAGTCTTGTGGGATTATGCGCGGGGGTCAACCCGACCATTTATATTGGTACACGCCCAACGTATCTCCTCCCGTCCGCGTCAAAGACATCTATTCTGAGCTCATTATTTCAAAGGCTTCGGGATCTACTTGTATGTTTCCGAAGGCACTATGGAAGATAGGCTGCCCTCCAAGAATGCTCATTTTTGCCTGGCTAGTCTTCAACAACAGGAATCTTACTTGGGAAAATATTAGAAAGAGGTGCTGGCATGGGCCCAACCGATGCTCTATGTGCGAGTCACAAGAGGAGACAAATCTACAGATGTTCTTTCAATGCATCTCCACTCAAGAAATCTGGTATGAACTTTCTTTTTTATATGATTTTCCTCACGTTGTCTTTGATTCCGTGCATGCATCCTTCCAATGGTGGATTTCACAACGTGAAACTTGTCGCCCCCTCCTTGTCATCATGATATGGTTTGCGTGGAAGTGGCGGAACCACAAAATCTTCAACGATTCCAAGGCCCCTTTCAAATCCATCCTGCCCTGTATCTGCTCCTCTTATGATTACATTATAGGTAACATGGTATAGCTTCATATACTCTGTACGAGCCCTTTTTTGAACATGACTCTTTTTGCTCTCTATGTATCTACATATGGTGCTATATGTATTCTGATATGTCTATCTGTGCGTGCTCTCTCTGAGCTTTTTGTGCCTCTCCGTTCTCCAGAGGTGTCATTGACATTTATTTTGTACCCAATTATGGCTTTTATATTGGCTTAATATAAACTATCTAGCTTTTTCTTCTGAAAAAAATATTTATACATGTGATGATCAATAAAAATATCAAAAGAGATTTGTGTTGTGTGTAATCACTATCTTCTCTCTTCTATTTTCTAATATTGTATTTTATCCACTTGACTCTCCCAAGGGAGAGCCAGGAATATGGGATGGATTCTGAATATTATTGTTTATGTGTATATATTAATAGAGATCTATGTGATGTGAGAGTATAGTTTGTGTATAGTTTGTTCTGTGCCGTGATTTTTGTGAGCTAGCATCTTTCAATAGTAGATTGCTCTATGAGCCACCGATTGGATCTCAAACCATCGCAGAATTTCTGATGACACGAGAGTCGTGCGTTCAAGAGTGGTAATCGGTCTCGTGAGCCCTTGCGGCATTATCATGACTCTAGATCTTGGATCCGTGTGAGAGAGGCAAAGATCGTGGATCTGTTGACCAAGATTCTGGCTGAAATATACGTGTCAATCTACTGTGCTGCGGTGGAGAATTTAGTGCAGGGCGATTTTCTTGATAATGGAGTTTTCCAATCAGATCCTCGCAGTGGGATGTTGCACAACCGATTCATCATGTCTGCAACGATCTGCAACTTTGACGTCAATGATTATGTCAAGCCTATGAAGGCTCGAACTCGTTGGACGAGATGCATTGCTGTCAAAGGAGGCCACTCGTTGAATATGGAATTTTATTAATAATTAAAGGCTCTGCGTCATCATGGTCATCAGATACTTTAACCGTAAGCCAACAACTACTGTGAGTCGTTCGCTGTAGCGGATTCACTATTTAATTTAAAAGTTCATTTCTTTTGAAGTCTACATGTGAAAAAGGGTTTTGTTGTTTGAAGAAAGTCTTCATCCATTTTTTTGTGAAAGTCAAGCCAGGCCTTTAATGTATTAAATATATACAAAATGTTTTGTTTTTGTTTTGTTTTTTTACTTGTGTAAGTATTTAGGTATTAATAAATTAATGTAGAGTTGATTTAAGAAAAGGCGAAGAGAGTGGATTTCAAGCAATTATGAGCGAAAGAAAGGATCTAATGTCGTAAAGGTTTCGTTGGTCAGCTCCATATACTTTGGTTACTGGAAGATTTGCTTTGAAGATGGCAAAATTGTTATATTATTTAAAAAAATTTGTGAGAAATTATGTTGATGTGTATTTTTAAAAAGGGTTGGTGGTTATTAAACTGGAAGCCCCAGTGTCCGTAACATCAATTCTTGTGTGTCTTTATTGGTTATAAATAGGGTTGGTGGTTCTTAAACTAGAAGCCGTGATGTCTGAAACACCAATTCTTGTAAGGTCAATTTGTTTGATCAACTCTTGAGCACATTCAGTATTCAGACCTCCATCCTATCAACTGATGGATAGCCAAAAGAGAAACATCCAACAGATGGTGGTTGGTCCATAGAATGGTTCATTACTTGATGGCTCTTATCGTGGAAGCCCCGACGAGCCAAGGTATCAATATTGTTGATCATGCAAAGTTCATCAACGATGGTCAGAGACAATTATGTTTTAAATTGAGCTCTAGTAACAGCTCGAAGATGTGGTGTTGAAAGAGCAGAGTTTGCGAGATTCCAAAGTGGATGTGAGTGTTGATGAAGACAAGTGAGACAAATTTATTTATTATTGTAATATGTTTATTGTTGTAATATATTTTCCATATAAGCATTAAGGGAGGGTATTGGAAGTAATGCTTCCATGTCATGTGTGGTTGTCATTAGGAGTTACGAGGAGTCAATCTCGTTTCCAATGTGTTAGTTGTAATGGTGATCTGTTTATGTTGAAGTCAGTGATTTGTGTCTTATATATTTGTACCCGTGATGATCAATAAAAGTATCAATTGAGATTTGTGTTGTGTGTAATCCCTCTCTTCTCTCTCTTCTTTTTTCTAATAATTATTGAAACAATTTTCCATAAAAATTTAAGGTCTAATGATTGGTGCACATATGCATTATGATACATAACACCATTGAAATAACATTATTTTTTGTCAACAAAAATGAATGTTTGTATTGAATACTATTTATTCAACATTGAATTTGTTACAATAAGGAATCAAACCTGCATTGAATCAATTTTGATCGATGGTGTTCAATTTTTGTGTCTGCATATTAAATATGCCTAAAGAAGACATGAAGGTATTATTCATAAATTAAAGCAAGTGGAGCAAGCAAAGTAGGTAATAAATTCAAGCAAGTGGAGTAGGTAGAAGGAAGATCCACAGTGGAGCGACGAAAAATTGGTAAGTAATGTTAGTAAATCAACCCAACAAGAGTTTGGAGAAATTATTTGAATTGGAATTGTTTCTCCTATATGAAAAGCCTTTTTCCTATACGAGAAGCAAGAGGATTCACCAAAACCAAAGGCTTTGATCTTCACTGCCCAATACTAATATGTAATATCAATATATAGGTGATACACAGATGCATTAGCTCCATAAAAATAAGGTTCTATTCTATAAAAATAATAGCATTTCCTTTTTGAACATTTATATATGGGGAAAATTTGTTAATATTCTTACTTTTTCATTGTCATGGTATATATAAAAAATGAAAAGAAAAGAGAAAGATTATGAAAAGTAGAACATATTATGAAAAATTTTTGTACCTTTCAATTCATAAAATATGAAGTAATTTTCATTTCAAACTGCACAAGTATTTTTTAATTTTAATGGAAAATAATGTTATACCCGTCTATGACACAATAGAAAGCCATTGAAGGGCATTGTTGACTTCAATTTGGAATCTTGGATGGCATTTTATATGTTCAAGTGACTTTCATTCATTGTGTATGGACTCCTTGGATTTATCTAAATTCGGATATCATTTAACTTCAAATTTATCATGGGTCAAAAAGGATCAAATGTAGTTCACATTACATTTCACACTTTTAAAATAGAAATAAAAAATTCATCATTAAACTAACTAAATTATAACTTTATTTTAAATTATTATTATTATTATTAATTATAACAAAATTAACATATAAATTAGACATATATATACATTTGAAAAATGGAACAACATTCTTATCCATGTAGATTTGCCTCCACTTTACCATGGATATTCTTAGTTTATGAATAGGTTTTGGTTACAATACCATGGCTTATCAATACCACATGCCCAAAAATGGAAAGTTACTTTATTTATTATCAATACCATGACTTAATAATAACAATTGACCAAATAATAACATGGATTAAAAATGCTATTGTTAACTCCAAGTTGAGTATTAGAATACACATGTGAGTGGAATAAATTCAGATATCGACATGGACAAAATCCACATGCAATGTCTACTAGTCTACTCTTAATGATTCATTTCGAAAAGTTGAGACTTGAATGTTACTATGGTTTCTTAATTGTAATTATAAAGTAGCTTTCTGGAAAAGAGATTGGTTCACTAACTTTCCATCGTATCCATTGAATATCACTTTATTGTCATCCATAAATAGGCAATGAACCAATCATTTAGCTTATTACATGGAACTTCATATTTTCCATTGTATAAGGATAAACATTTCTAACAAACATGTAACACAATTAATAAAATGAGTAAATGAGATATCCAATCTAATTAATGACTTGTTGTATGGTGCTTAATATTTAGCATTGTATAATGATACATTTTTTTTAAAACACATAACGCAGTTGAGAAATTTCATAAATGAAAAATCTGGATCAACAAAGTGGTTCATCTTGTAGCCTTGGAATGATAATTCATCTTATCAAGTTTAAAAATTTCATGTGAATTAGTCACTAGAATTTATGATAAATAATGAGAATTCTTCTAGTTCATATTGACGATTCAATTTTTTCACCCATCATTGTTTACGTTTCATAAATTTTATCATTTTTAAATATGTTTAAAAAGTGAAAAAACATTCTGCAAAACATGAAATTCTAGTTCCTACACAATCTCTCTAAATCTACGGTTTTAATTCCTAATTTATTCCAAAAGAATCACCAAGTCGAATCAAGAGACCACGATAACTTTGACATCCCAACTTTTGAGAATTAATCGCTACAATTAGCTAGGTGGGGGATGGTGAGTTAATATAGATATATTAATTTATATAGATCCAAAGGCTCTATTGAAAGAAATCCAAAGTCAAGCATGCCTCCAATGCCATCAATCCATATTACTTCTTTATAAGATCGGGAAGCACAACATCATGGTCTGTGTGCAAGTTCTGCAGCAAAAATGGTTTGACATCGTCTTCATAAAATTGTATAAGATTCTAAAACTATGAGTTTAGCTAATTTGATAAATGTGAAGCTTCTCATTTGCAAACTTTGTTTATTTTGTTGGTGTGTATGCACATTTACATAGCAAATAACTTTAGTTAGCTCTAGTGCTTGCATGCAGTTAAGTGGTGAACATGCACATTGCATATCGCTTTAGCTAGCTCTAGTGCTTGCATGCAGTTACACTTAACTTATCTACTTTATGTATTGATTCTTTCATCACTATTGAATATACATATTCCTTCTCTCTTCCAATGTTTTTCTCAATTGTTGCAAGTTTATGCAATTATTCTCTAGTTATGTCCTTACCTGTGTAGACTCTAATAATTTGACATGGTATGAGAGTTGTTACACAGTAAAATGTCACTGTCACCTTGTCAGTCTCCCTACTGTGTCATTAAATCACATCCACCATGCTCATGCTCTCTGAAATGGCCAAAAAACCCTCTTTGCCTAAGTTTATTGGATCATCGCGACTGTTCCTAAAATAAACGCGCTGACTGGCGGATGATAGTGTAACTGGTGCGCTGCTAGCGCGGAAGCACACGGGTTTTCCGCGCTGGTCGAATTTCATAAACAGCGCGCCTTCCGCTTGTATCAGTTCACGCTGACCGGACCTCTTCAGTAATTGAGTTGCGATGCCAGCGCGCCAGCCCAGTTTTGCACCCGCGCTGATCCTGTTTAGGCGAGTTTGTTCTAACAGCCAGCCTTCCAGATGACTCCAGACTTGGCTGTTAGCTTTGTAAAGGTTGCCATCCTTTCTCTGGCATGTCTGTTTGCCTGGTCACCCACTTTTCTTGGGGGAAAGCTCATCCTTTCACTATTCATGGAGACTCCTCCTATATAAGCCTCCACCATTGCCATGAACAGCTAGTTTGGAACATATAGACTTTGACATAGAGGAGTTCTTAGTGCATTAGGGCTGCTCTTTGTAGGCATTTGGTGTGTTGTGTGAGGATTGCTATAGAGCTTGAGGAAGGTTATAAGTTTGGTGCCTTGTATGTGAGAGAGAGACCTCTTTGACTTGGGAGATCTACTTCAAAGGTGAATGCTGATGAGACATGCTGGCTAGACCCTCTAGAGAAGGACTCAGCGTCAGGACTTTGGTTGTACCTTACTCTATTTCTAATTAATAAAGATAGATGACTACTGTTATGGTTCCATTCCCATTTGTCTTATGAATGATTAATGTGAAGTACATCTTTCCTGACTGATGTATAGTTGTTTTTAGTAGATTTTACGCTTGTGTTTGTTCTCTCTTTGCTTGTGCAGGTGTCCGCCCGCGAAGATAGTGGAGGATTGTGATCGGCTGGAGCGAAGGAGCGAGAGGACCATCTCTTCGTCAAACATAGCGTTGGAATCCAAGTAAGTGTTCTTTACCCACTTGTTAATTACAACTAGGAACTTGCAGAGTAGCATTGACTGATTGTTGCTAGACCCCTTTTGGGCTAGTAGGGATTGCCTCTATCCGTAGAGGGGATTTACCTCTCCAACAAGAGTGATGAGGGGATTAGCTAAGGTGCATGAATTTTTTTTGCAGGTTTTAAGATCAAAGAAGTGGACACTATTGGGAGATTGAAAATACCCGAATTATCCACAAATTGAAAGTGTCAAAAAATACCAAAGAATTAGTTAGTGAAAGAATGGAATTTCCATCTTTCGTCATTTCCACTCCATAGAATTACTATGAATGGAAGTTGGTGACTTTGCTTCATCTTAGGAGAAAATGATTGTACCAGATAATCATGGGAATTGAGATGGAACCAATGTTAGAGGATGAGAAGTTCGATTGGCTTAACAAATTTGGACTCATGGAATTTGGACTACATTGAAAGGAATGTATGGTGATGAAGATGATCCAGAAGATCACCATTTGGAGATAGAGAGCTTGACCTATCATAACATTCATGAAACTAGTAAATATTTCTTCAATAATATGGACCAATATTCTTGAGACAATGTTGCACATAAATACTTTTCTTATTTTGTTGTTGATGGAGTTGTTGTAGATGATAATTTTATCTTGTCCAATAAGGAATATATTGCACATGGAAAAAAACTTTCCTTTGCTAGAGATGAATACTATGCTAAAAATGGAAACATTGCTTTTGAAACATAGAAAAGCACTTTGTTTCCTCTATTATTGATGATGTTGATGATGCATATCTGACAAGGTTTCAATTTGATGATGCCACACATACACTCTTAGCCATAGATCCATGCATTCATCCAAAGAGGTAACTATAACACCATGCATGCACGTGCATGCATCTCCGAAGGCATCCCTAAATCCATGTATTCAGGTGTATGCATTCCTAGACATACATGTCCATGCATGCATATATGGTACATGCATATGGTTGTTAAATTCATGTTGAAGTTGCAGGGAATCCATATTTACATGAAACCATGGATAAGGGGGATTATTCCTTGACCCAAACATGGGAGTTGATACCTCTACTTCCGAAAAGGAAGCTTGTTCTTCCATACCCATTTGTAGAGAATGAGTACACCTTTATCTATGTACTTGGTTTGAGATCTAGCCCCATTTATTATTCAAGAAAGAAGAAATTTTCCATTGCTTTATCATAAGAAAAGGTTGAGTATAGAGGAGTTGTCAATGCCACCATTAAGGCAATTTCATTGCAACATTTCCTTTCTAAGCTTGGTATCGTTATCCATCCTCCAACTGTCATATGGTGTGACAATGAGAGTACACTGAAGTTTTGTAGAGATCTAATGCAACGATAATGGACCAAACATATTGAGATCCACATGCACTACATCATATGATTGATTCATGATGGGATCATAAATATGTAGTATTGTCCCATTTCTAAGCAGAATGTTAGTGTCTTTAGCAAGACTTTCACTAAGCATAATTTTCACTTTTTATGAGACCATCTCGAGGTGAAGGACACAACTTCCTAGTAGTTGTCTTTTCTTTTAGTTTTTCACTGTACATGGGTACCTAAAATGGCCTTGTTGTTGGGAATCATCCATTTTGCATCATACTCACCTAAGTTATGCTTAAGGGAGGGTGTTGGTGTACATGCACAATAACATAATATACAACTTTGATTAGCTTTAGTTAGATTTAGTGCTTGCATGCAGTTAAGTGTTGAACATTCAAATTTCTTATAGCTTTAGTTAGCTCTAGTGCTTGTTTGCAGTTGAGTTTAACTTAGTTGCTTTATATATTGACTATTTCATCACTATTGACAATACATAATTCATTCTCTTTTCCAATTGTTTTTATCAATTCTTATGACTTTATTCAATTATTATCTAGCTAAGTCCTTACCTGTGAAGGGTCTAATAATCTAACATATCTAAAATTTGGGTTTTACCTCATAAAAAGACAAGATGTAAATTGTAACGAATAGATATTTTGGGAATGTTTATATTTTTGAGTTGATTTTGTTTAAATGTTATTGTTTCATACTTTTTAAGAGGTTAAATTTATTTTTGTAGGTAATTAAATATCTTATTTTTAAAAAATGATTAAAAATAAAAGATAAATACAATGACATTTAATATTAATATTAATATATAATATATAAATATATATAAATATATATATATTATATATATATATATATATATATATATATATATTAATTCAAAATCAATGATATCTAGTCATGTTTCATGTTGAAGTTATGTAAAAATATTAACATGCATTTCAAGTGGAAGAAAAGAAAAACCAAGTCAATTAGGATAAGGGTTTTTTTTAAAGATGCTCTATGAAAAAAGGGATTATTTTTTTAATGTATTTTTGTTTGTTTCATATTCATTTTTTTAATTTGTTTCGGATAATATTTTCCGATGGTTTCACTTGTAATTTTTTTTTTTAAATATATATGAAAATTTTATGTTTATAATTATATTAAAAAGTAGTTTTTCTTTATAACTTAGTTTAATATTATGCTATAATATGAATAGATATTTTTTCTCTTTAAATGAGGGTAGCATAATATATTTTTGAATTTCTCAAATTTGGTGTTGAATGAAGAAATTGAGTGGATGGAGATAAAGCCGCAGTTGTCACGTCATTCATTGAGGAGATGTGTGTACATCTAATGTAGGAGCATTGACTCGAAACTATTATTGTATTTTAGTAAACATAGGGGGTCTTGTGTTTTCAAGGAAGATGGATTCCTATGTATGTAATTATTAATGTTTTGAGTGGTTAAAGTATGAATTAATTAGATAAGTGTGAGAATATTTGTAAATGGTCTCAAGTGTAGGAGAACATGAGTGATTAATGATGATGTGAGAGTTGGAAATCAATTGTAGCTCTTATAGGTCTCATGATTAGAGGAACTAGAGAGGATTCTTAGGCATAAGTAGGAGTTAAAATTGGACTTAGAGGATATTCAGGAGTTAGTTCAGCATATTTAGGATCTGAAGAAGAATTAGTTCAACAAAACCTTTTGTATAAATGTAAGCCTAAAAGGCATAGAAAGTCAGTAGTTAGAGAAGTAGTTAGTGACTAAGGTAGTCAGTCAGTCAATCAGATTGTAAGCCTATGGGCAGGTAGGAAAACAGAGGCCACTGATTAGAAAATTAGGCCTGAGACAGAGAATCTTGTGTAAATACCTGTTTATTAATATAAACGACTCAATTCTGAGTTCATTTGTGTGTGTCGAGTAATTGAGATATTGGTTGTGTATGATCTTGAGTTATTCTACGTAACATCGTTACAGGTGCACAACCAGAGGTGAAATATAGAGAAGCATAATAGAGTGGTGTTACGTCTTTGTACACATCAACAATACAAGAGGAAGCCTTTAATGTATCAGTGAAGGTGGAGGAAGCATAAGAACACGAGCAGAGTTAAGCTCAGGAGGAGTTGCGTGACAGAAGAGTGAAAGAACCAGAAACCTCGAAGTAATCCAAAACCATGGAAGAACATTGAAGAATGACATAGAAGAAAAGTAAAGAGGTGATTATTAATGGCAGCGGGGGTAGAAAGTATGAGATGCCTTGATTGTAGTTGAAGGCCCGCAAATGTTATTAGCCGTCGATTGCAAATCCTAATGCTTACGTCATAATCAACTACAGAGTTTGAGACCTTGATAATCCGTGTGGTTGTTGAAGACCCGTAGACCGTCAGATTGAGTGATTAGATAAAGCGTGCCTTGATCAATTAGTGGAGTATGGAAATTGGATTGTTTTGATGATCGAGACAAGTGATGACCGTTAGATTTGGAGAGAGAAGATCAATGGCAGAGAGTGAAAGTCAATGTGGGATGGAATTGTTGTTCAATTGGTGGATTATTGTTGAATTGACGAAGTGTTGTTTAATCGACGAAGTGCTGTTCAATTGGCGAATTATTGTTCAATCGACGAAGTGTTGTTTAATCGGTGGAGTTTTGTTTAATTGGCAAATTGCTGTTCAATCGGCGAAGTGCTGTTCAATTACAAATTTCTATTCAATCCCAAGTGCTGTTCAATTATGGATTGTTGTTCAATCCCAAATGCTATTCAGTTGTTGTTCAATTGAAAAATTGGGAAGGAGTGGACTTGAGAATGTTATAGGCGTGGTTTCATTCTATTTGAAGTCTAGTTGTGTTATTGCATATTGCATGCGAGAAGCGATGAAGACAGAGATTGGTATGGTGCGAGATTGTGACAGCCATTGATCTAGTGGACGAAATCAACAGTGGAAAAGGCAATCGCACATCACAAGTCAGGAATCCTGAATGCTAATGTTATTGAGTCCTTTGAATTCCATGATTGCAATAAAGGGTGAGTTGGCACATAAAGTGGAGTTTGGTTAGTGTGTGTGATTATAAAATTAACCACAGTTTTTATAAAGGTTAAAGGGGTGAGTTATAAGGTTCTCGATGAAAGAATTGACTAAGAGACAGACTGGGGTTGCATCAAATGATTTCGTAGGAGATTTAGTTAAGGGGCATTGAACCTTAAGGAATGAAGGTTTGACTTGGCAGAGAGTCTAAAATTCCTGGGATAGACAAGGTTACACATTTTATTGCATACTATGGGTTTACGTAGGATTTTCTTGTGTCAAAGTGGTATCAAAGCTAGTTAAAGCTCTTTTAGTTAAAGCAAAATTGTGTAGAATACAAGTGTGATTGCAAAAGAAAGAGGAGATTAGGTTATTCGAATATGATAAGTAGAAGACATGACATAAGATAAGAGTAAGTGACATTCTTAAGAAGAGATTGCAGAAGCATAAGGAAAGCAAAGTGATGTTTGTTTTCTTGAGGAAAGTGGTGGTTCACTCAAATGTGAAGAATGGATGGAGACAGATTGTGAAGCCATGTAGGTATTGTTTTATTTAACTCTGGTTTGATTTTTGCAGGTTTAAGATAGAGTAAATATTGATAGAAGTAGATAGACAAGGAAAGTTGTATGTGTTCTAAAGAGAAGGAAGTGAATGAAAAGTGGTAGTGAACTTGAAGAATCCAACTGAAGGTTGGACAAAGAGGATAAGAGTGTTCTCAGAAGGAAGCTGAGAAGCAAGCTTTTGAAAGCTTGGGAATGATCTTTGGTTTAAATAACATTGATATTCAGGTAGCAACAGCTAGTGAAGCATCTTAGTAAGAAGATCAAAACCTGAAGAGAAATGATGAAGGAAGTCAATAAAGGTTTATGAGAGAGAGTGGTAGAACCTAGTGTTTCATTTGTGTTTGAAATACAAGAGGAAAATTGTGTTCTCAAAAGTGTAGGTGAGTTGAAGTCTAGAGCATGGAGTGCTCAAATGGTTCCAGAGGAGAGAACT
Organism: Pinus taeda; assembly: GCA_000404065.3. Taxonomy (NCBI): domain Eukaryota; kingdom Viridiplantae; phylum Streptophyta; class Pinopsida; order Pinales; family Pinaceae; genus Pinus; species Pinus taeda. The sequence goes on along the minus strand of APFE031519310.1, from coordinate 19,739 downwards.
AGAGAGCTGCCAAAAGACTGAGCTCAGGGAGAGAAGCTTAGTGAGGCATCATGTAGTAGGGAGGACTTGCTGTTGCAGAGACTTGTGAGGCTCATAGTGAGTGAAGAACTCATAGAGATGGAGAAGAAGATGACTACTGATAGTCATTATAGGGGTTCAAAGAAAAGCCACAAAGTGAAGAAAGAGGATGCCAAGACAAATGGCAAGAGAATGAGTCAAGAGGAACTTGACAAGGAAATTGCTGAGATAAAGGAACAACTTGATATATTAAGGATGATACTTGAGGAAAATCAAAGACTAGATTGGTTCTTGAAGCATAAACCAGTAAAGTGGTCTAAGTTACAGAGAAGACTACAATAGAGGCAAGTGAAGTAGCTGGTCGAAAAACTTAAAGAAGCTGAGTTGGAAATGGATGTGTCCATTTGTGAACCAGAGCAGGGTGAAGTTCTTTGTGAGATGAAGATGAAGACTTGAAGACTGTAACTTCAAGTGAGACCAAAGGGTCACATGATTTTAAATCTTATAATTTGTGTATGTTTGCAGATGAAACATGCGAAGAAGGACAATTTGCTGATATTGTCATAAAGGAGGAAGAAGACAGGAATAATCTAAATTCTGTTATGAAAGAAGAAGTAGAGAAGGATATCAAGCAATCAAGTGAAGGACTTGATGAGATTGAAGAGAAGACCATTGAAATATTTCTGAGTCATGTAGAAGACTTGGAACGACAGGATGGCTTGGTGATTGAATCATCAAATGAGATCATGAGGTCTTGTGGTTTTACAACTGACAAGTTGTGTGTGAATGCAGGTATTGCAGAAGACAAACCATCTTATGGAACTATCTTGAATGAAGCTGAAATTTGCCAGGTAAAGTATGATGATGATTGTCTTACAAATGAAGATCGGGTTGAGTTATTACAACAGAAATAGTTCATAAATTCCTTTCTTAGTGGAAAAAATATCATCAGTGGAGATGCGATAGTTATGTCTTATGATAAGGAATTTTCTATTGATAAGGACAAAGAGGAAATGATTTTCTTAAATGGCCAAAGGGAGAGTGATGGACAGACATTTGGAACTATCACAGAGATGGAGGATTAGAATTTTATTCTAACAAAGAATGAAGAAGTAGTGGCAACAAGAAGTTATACTTATGACAGAGAAGAATATAGTGAGGATTGTATAGAGATTTTAAAAGAAATTCCAAGTGAGATGGAAAATTTATGGCATGAGTTAAATATTTTGGAGAAAAGGCTAGTAAACCAAAAAGGAAGTGTTTAGGTTGTAAAATCATAAATGAATGAGAATGAAGAATTTCACTACAACAGACAAGGACATGAATACATTATTAAAACAGATGGCTTGGAGGAGAGACTAGCTGACAGTCTCATGAATTCTATTGAGAATTCAAATCAGCATACGAATGTGCTGATAGAGTAGGAAGAATTAGAGCAACAAGCTGAATTCTTTCCAAAGGAAGAAAAGGCACATAAGCCTTATGATTTTTATTTTAACAATTGTTTTATGATTACAGGTTTTTTTGCAAACAATGAGAAGAAATTAGATGTTGCAGAGGGAGACATCTTCAAAGATATTCAGGAAGCTTGGGTGGAAGCAATATCTACAAAAATAACTGAAATAATATCAAGAGTAATGGAAGAAGCTGAAGTAGGAAAAACCGAGGAAAGTAATCACCGGTTTAAATACGAATGGAAAATGTGCAGTGAGATGCAGAGTGAAGATGCCAAAGTTAGTGGACAACAACAAAAACTTGAAACAAAGAAAAAGAGGTAGAAGTGGTAGAGTATGGACCAGTCCAAGGATGTGCTGGAAAAGGAGATTGAACCTGATTGACAAGGAGAGGAAGATGAAATATAAGACAATTGACAAATAATAGCAGCAAAGAGCATTCATACAACTACAAACTAAAGTTTGGGACCTTGGAGGTTTCTTATCAACACATGAAGGCACATGATCATGAGATCATGAATGTTTTCTACTTTGGGAGTCTGATGGAGGAGCATTGACTCGAAACTATCATTGTATTTTAGTAGACTTAGGAAGTCTTGTGTTTTCAAGGAAGTTGGATTCCTATGTATGCAATTATTAATGTTTTGATTGGTTAAAGTAGGAATTAATTAGATAAGTGTGAGAATATTTGTAAATGGTCTCAAGCGTAGGAGAACATGAGTGATTAATGATATTGAGAGAGTTGGAAATCCATTGTAACTCTTATAGGTCTCATGATTTGAGGAACTAGAGAGGATTCTTAGGGATAAGAAGGAGTTAAAAGTGGACTTAGAGGATATTCAGGAGTTAGTTCAACAGATTTAGGATCTGAACTAGAATTAGTTAAACAGAACCTTTTGTATAAATGTAGGCCTAAAAGGCATACAAAGTCAGTAGTTAGAGAAGTAGTTAGTGAGTCAGGTAGATAGTCAGTCAGATTGTAAGCCTACGGGCAGGTAGGAAAACAGAGGCCACTGGTTAGAAAATCAGGCTTGAGAGAGAGATTGTTGTGTAAATACTTGTTTATTAATAAAAATGACTCAATTCTATGTTCATGTGTGTGTGTTGAGTAATTGGGATATTGATTGTGTATGATCTTGAGTTATTCTACGTAACATAGGTTATAGGTGCAGAACTAGAGGTGAAATACAGAGAAGAGTAACAGTGTGGTGTTACGACTTTGTACACATCTACAGTACAGGAGGAAGCCTTTAATGTATCAGTGAAGGTGGAGGAAGCATAAAATTCCTAGGACAGACAAGATTATGCATTTTATTGCATATTGTGGGTATACGTAGGATTTTCTTGCATCAACATCCCACTTTGTTGTCACCTCATTCATATGAGGGGATGTGTGGACATCCCACTTTCCATATATCTTATCGTCATAACCAAAACCAATTCGAATTATTGCAATTATGAGATATTTATGGTTCTTGGTGGTTGCTCGACCAATTTCTTTTGAAAAAAATATAACTAGGACTATGGCTAGGCTCTATCTCATTTCATTGTTCATGCCGATATATTTCCAATTGCGAGTATCTCTCAAGGTTCTAATTCACACCAAAATGTGTTTCTATCGTTGTTTTATCTTTTCTTTTCCTTTGCAGGGAGCAGATCTATATCCTCCTAACTTGGCATCCTTGCTAATATTTCCATTTGGATTTTACTAAATGACATTGTCTATAGTACAAAAGCCCAAAATCAAACATCAACCAAGACTAGCACAATTTAACTTGGTTGGTAATGCACTCCCCTTGATGATTGAAAAAACAAGGCTCATTGGGCTTGGATGCATTGTCTTATGAATGCTCCTCTCTTATTAACCTATATTTTCTCAAGTTAATGGCAATTATAAGATATATCAACCTTAAATCACGATTTTTGAATTTTGTATTCTCTATATTTTATGTTTTTTTGTGCTAGAAAATAAGGTTGGGGTGGTGGTTATTTTTAGCATCTGACCCATGTTGGTCCTTGGCTCTCTCTTTAATGAAATCTTCTCCTGCCTTTCATGATATTATTTTTTGCATGCTCTAACACCCTCTCATAGTGCTTCTATCCCCCACCAATGACACCACTCCACCTGCTTGAGGCTTGTTGTTGCTTCCTTGGGACCTCTTAGTGATCCAACTTGTTTCCATTAACCTGTGGGGTTTCCCCTTGATTATTTCTCCTTCCCTATGCTATCCAACAACCCCTTTTCCCCTTAGCCTTTTACGTTATCCCCATCACTTTATCCATGTCATCATAAAGGAATTAAAGCTATAAGCACTCATTAAGTAGGGTGAAAGGGAGAGTTCACAATCGTCTTTAGGTCCACAACACTAATAGATGATATAAATACCAAACTTCGTAGCTTATTTAATACAAATTTTATTAGGCTAATGTTGAGTTTCGTGCAAATTGATGAATACATTGATGCAAAATTTCTATCTTTGATTGCTACTTGGGTACCTAATATGGGTCATAACTAGGGGTGCCAAAACCAATATTTATGCACAACTCAATATCAAGTCCTTACATGGAAAGGTCCTCTTGAAATGTAACAAGGTTGAGATAGGTTTTTTGATGCAGTTGGATGACCTACAGATGGAGCAATGCAATTTGGGCCTTGAACATGAATACATGACTCTTAAATTGGTTGGAATTTAGGCCCTCATTGTTGGAATTATAATTACATTGAGAGGGGGAGGTGAATTAGTGTAATGGCCAATTTAACGAATTTAAATAAATTTTAATTCATTATAACTGAAATCATAACAATGCATCAATAAAACAAATCATCACACCAATACACATGAACACTAGATATACATGGAAAGCCTTGCCAGACAAAACCTAAAATATTCTTATCTTCTTCATTCTTTGATTACATCAATTTGGAGGCACTGAACCCTAAAATTAGTTTACAAACCAAATTGTTAAAGGCACCAACCCCTAAATATGTGCAAGCACCAAATTGATGTATGCTCCAACCTCATTAAAACACCAACCTATGAAATCTACAAGCATCAAATTGTTGTAGGCTCTAACCTAATTGAAACACCAACCCATGAAATCTACAAGCACTCGCTTGAGGTAGGCTCCAACCTAATTCAGGCATCAACCACCTTCACCAAAACATAGTGTATTTCCTTTCAAAATCTTTCAAATTGGATGTAGAAGCTCAAAACTCCGTAAATATACCTAACAAATATGATCATAGCAAATCAACCTTAATATATTCTTCAATCATCAATTAGTATCATCTTCGTTGTTTCTTATTTTGATCACCAAGACTAAAATTTTCCATGAGCTCCATAACACTTTGGCAATAACAAAAGGAATATGGCCTTTTATCCTAAAACATATTTCATGTCCCCCATTTAGGTCACAAAAAAATTCTTGTCATTTTCCTTTTTATAAAAATCAATTTGTGCCTCAAAATGACCCACAAAACATTATAAAATTAATTTTTCAACAAAATGACCCTATCTTGTCAACGTAAGGTACCTTTCATATATTTCATCTATAGAATGCACCTTGTGGTGCACGCTCGACAAAACGTACCCTACTAGTTCAACAAAACGATTTTTTCAGGCTCAAGAAAATTCCCTTCTTCATCTATCAGTTCCAAACACCAAAAATAATTTAACCTCGGATCCGAACATCTGGCCACCACAGACCAACATACGCTCCACACCAACATGGCTATGTGCTATGTTCAGATAGCCTAGCCTTGAAAACAATATGTATGTATGTATGTATGCATGTATATGTTATGGAGGGAAAATATAAGAAACAACTTTTTCTAATTGTATTTTTGAATTATCTCTTTATAGGTTTACTCAAATTTCAAGTGTAGACACTTGTTGGATGCAGACTTAAATTCAACATCCAATGAGTACTAATTATGCATACTCTTGAGAAGACTCACATTTACACAAATCAAAGATACACTAAAAAAAACATGTTTGCATATGTAATTTTAAACCAACCCATTTGAAATTTTGTTTGATTGGCATAAATTAATAATTGCTTAGTAATCTTCAGGTTATCATGAATGCCAGGGTATAATTGTCAAGCTATATTTTCTTCTTATTCTGAATGATTTTAACAAAGTCTAGTATATCATTGGAAAGTTCTCACATATGACTATACAATTGGACTTTCTACATACTCATTTCATCATCACAACTTCAAAAAATTCTTAATAATATTCGGGCTATCATATCTCCTTCAACACCTAAGATATTGTATCTCCTTTGGCATAAATGAGGAATCAACAAATTCTCAATGATCTTCCAAGGGATTGTACCTCCCTTGACATCGAAGACATCATACCTCCTTTGAAACCAATGGCATGACATTGGTTTTTATCAATCAAAACACTATGCCCAACACTCCTAAACAAGGAAAAAGTACAAGCCTTGCCGGAGATCCCTACAAAACCAATAAAAGTCCCCATCTCCTCTTCAGTAGCCCACATGACTCATAATTTTGTAGCTCAAGCTTCTAGTCTTGTTATCTTTATGTTATAAATTTATGCTATTTGGTTTTCTACTATTGCTTATGCTCAAATAGTTATTGTACATAATTATCTATATATCTTCATGATGCACAATTGATATAATCGATGCTCTCTTTTTGTTAATTTTTGGACAAAAACTAACTTTTGCATTACTAGTTTGATTTTCCTAATAGAAAACAAGGTTGAAAAAAAATAAACATATAATGTTACTTCTAAATTAGAAAAAAAATATCAATTAAAAAAAAAACCAAAAAAAAAAACTTTGATCCTTCAGCATTTAGAATTTAAGATAATAATATGAAATTAAAAACATAGATATATTTTCATTATCTCCTTTATATCAATGTATAATATTTTCAATATTTCCATCCTTGCCATTGTGAATGGTTTTTCAATATTTCCATCCTTCAAATTGTGAATGGCTACTTGTACATTTTCATACATAAGCTTCACTTTTACTCAGCAATGTTATGAATTGTTGTGTTGCCCTTTTTAGGGCCATTATCATGCTTAGTAGGAAGTGGATTCTAAATTTTGTTTGCTTACTAAAATACTATTTTAAAATTTTGTTTATTACTTTGAAAAATGATATAATGTTTTTTGCAAATGATAAATTTAACAAAATAAAAAACTTAATTTATCAAATTTATTTTTGAAAGTTGGTAATAAATTTGATACGTTGAAATAATGGAGAAGAGCATAAATATATATCACTCATTTAATTATGTAGATAGACATATCTATTTTAGAATAAGACATACATACGTTTAAATAAATTAATAATTATTAGATGGATGGTAGGGATTTAACATCCATATATTATTCTAGAATATTCTTAGTAGTATACAATACACAAATAAAAAATTGAGGTTGATTTCAAAGTAGTTGTCTTTTCTTCCTTTTTAATTAAATTCATTAATTAAAATAATGTCATATGAAGAACTGTCGTATGAAATGAATTATGAATTTTCCACATGTGGCATTAATAAGCCAAGACATTAGCTCATGGTATTGTAACAAAGACTCTTTGTAAATTAATAATCTCCATGAATGAGGTGAATCTCTATTACTAAAAAGTTTGTTACATGGTCTTTTAAAATATATATATGTTTTTTTCACACAGTGGAAAAGCCTATCATAACTCAGTGCCAAACCGGTGGGGAAAATCATCCCTAATCATATAGGTTTAACTTATATATTAATTTTTTTTATCATTAAAAATAATAATTATTGTTTTAAATAAAATTAATTTAGTTAACCTTATAATTATTAAATTTGAACAATTTGATAATATAATAAAGTAAATGTTGGTGTTCATGATATTTATTGGTATTTACCATTCATTTAATTTACATGACTACACTATCTATATATTGGTTAAATATAATTTTACAAAACATTTAATATATATAATTTTTTATAGAAAACATTAATAAATATTATATATTCAACAATTTATATTGGATAAATAGAAGTTTAGAATTGATATATCACTGTGTATATTGGATAAATAGAAGTTTAGAATTGATATATGATTGTTTAGAATTTATATATGAAGCTCGAAGTCTCGAGGCGGGCTACTTTATTTGCTACTCAACTTACTCATTTTTCATGGATACACTAACTTCCCGTATAAGTTTTGTAGATTTGTTGTTTGATTATGATATAACATGTATGTTAATCACTTTGTTTTAATTTTAAACACAACATCAGCATTAAGAACAATGATAAAATAGGTGATTATACATCCTTGCATTATAACTATTTCCCCACTAAATTATTCTTTCTTCAACATGGTTTGTTCTCCAAGATAGTTCTTTCTCATCATAACCTACATGGGCCATATAAAATTGTAGTGAACAAGGAAACGGGGAAAGGTTTAAGGGTTATTGGTGAAGATTCAAAGCTTATGAGAAAGAGCACGCAATGAGAACTTATGTGCACAATGTATTAAACCAATGAGAAGTAGCTATGCTAATAATTGGTGCTAAACAACAACGGTTACAACTAATTAAATTCTTAATATTAAGATGTAATCTTATTTATGTTTTTTATCAATAAAAAAAACTATAGCCATACACATGTGAGCCATATAATTTCGTAGAAAATGATGCAATATTACCACAAAGTTATAGTTATTTCAATTTTGTTCACCCCAAATATGGATGATCATCTATTATCATTGTTGTTGAGAAATGGAAACACGAAATTCCAGTTTAATTTTTCCTTGAAGTAAACTGAGAATTAAAATCAAATTTTATTCTTATAGAAACTTGTAAATAGTTAATTAAGTTTAATTAACTTAGGAATTTTGAGTTGGAGGTCTTTTTGAATTCATGTATATGTTCTTCATAAGTTTTAGGGGTGCAAGATGAGTTTAATTGTGAGTTGTAATAAGATCTCACAATTTACTGAGTTATGTTCAGTTAAATTAGTTCCAAATTGTTTTAGGAACTAATAGAGAGTTAACAGTCAGTTGGTGCACTAGTGCATCCACAAGTTTCACTCTAGTTACCTGAAGATTCCCTCATCAGAAACTCATGCATGTCAATTTTGAAAAAGACCCAGTTGAGATTAGAGTGTAGGGACAATGTACTATTAGTTGTATGATTTACTGAGTTGCAAATAATCATGCATGCAATCAGTGAAGGATCTATATTTGGATTGCACAGTTTTGGAAGCATGAATTACCTATAAATACGAGCTATTCATCCTAAGAATTACACAAGAGATTAGGGGCTTGGAGAGATTTTGAATGGGCTATGGATTTTGTCTTGAGGTAGCTTATGAGCTGAGAGAGTTGAGCATACTTGTGTGGAATTATTCTAGTGAGAAAAAGCTTTATATATTCACTCATATTTATGATATATGCAATACAGATAGCGAGATTTTGACTAGTGGCTTTCCCCATATACATCTTGTGTTATGTGCATTGACTTAGCTTCTTCTTGTTCATATTGTTTTCATCAATCTATTGGCTTCCGTTCGTTGAAAGTAGAAGTAGATTCTTGTCCCGTGCTTTAGTAAATTTCATGAGCTTGTGAGTCTACGAGATGTTCTACATGGTATGAGAGGATGAAGATAGTGTACTATAGGAGATTTTGAAGTTTTGAGTTTTGGGTTACAGGTGAAATTTGAATTTGCTATGCATACTTGACGATCGATAGATGGTGCTCTACCGTTTGCGGCTCGAGTATGCATTGGAAGGAAGCTCAAATTTTATAGCATGGATGGATAGAATGGAGGTTGTGCTAGACAATAATGGCTTGAAGGAATTTTTTGATCAAGAAATTCCTAAGCTAGCAGCATTGAATACACAGAATTTGGCTGAATGGAAGAAAGTGTGTGGTGAAGGCCAAGTTGATAATTCTTGAGGAAGTTCGAGACCACATTGTCTTGAGTCTCCATGGGAAGGAAAATTTGTATGCTATGTGGAAAACATTGACAGACTTGTATCAAAACACTAGTGACCAAAGGAAGTTGGCACTGAAGGATAAACTTTGAAAAATCAAAATGGAGAAAGGTGAGACAATTCCAAAATACTTGACCAAGTTCACTCAATGTCATGATGAACTTCAAAGTGTTGGAATCATGGTTGCTGAGGATGATATGGTGGGTCTTGCTCTTCTAGGACTCCTAAAGCTTTTTCATAGTTATCAGGACTTTGTCAATGGTCAGGAGAAGCTATTGGATTGGGAACAACCGCAGTCAGATTTGATGCAAGAGGAGATCAGGAGGAACACCATGGATGGCTCTTCATCAAAGATTGATCATGAAGAGAACCATGCCTTAGTGATTAAGGCAAAGAAGGGGAAAGGGAAAGATTCCCATTCCTAATTAGATTCCTATCATGGAGGTAAGAATAAAGATATTAAAAAAGTTAAGTGCTTACATTGTCATGAGCTAGGCCATTTTGCTACAAATTGTCCAGTCAAGAAGTCCAAGAAGAAATCCTCAGGAGGAGTGACGAGTGAGGCTTTGGCCTCTCAATTTGAATTTGAATTTTCCCTCATTGCAGGCATGGTGCCATAAATTATGTGAATTGTATGGTACTTATAAAGTGGATTTTTATTCCACATGAATGGCGATAAAGAGTTATCCTGTGACTTGGAGGAGAAATTTCTCTAGATGCATATCGAGATGGGTAACGATAGGAAGTATAATGTTATTGAATTGGGTACGATTACGTTTCAAAGGGAGAATGGGGTTCCACTCACCTTGAAGAATGTTATGCATGTGCCTGGGCTAGAGAATAACTTGGAATCTTAGTACCATGCTTGAGAATAGAGGCTATGTTGTGATCTTCTCGAAAGGAAAGACATTCCTTTGACACATGTCCATAGGTCAAGTAAAGAAGATATGGATTCAGGTGAAGAATATTTAGAAGCTGGAGGTAGAGGAGTGTGCTTCTTTGACCACAAAAGAAGAAACGGTGCACAGACAAGACGTTAGCAAGTTGTGGCATAGGTGATTGGGCCACTTGCATCTTAGGGATTTGAAGATATTGCAACAGATCTCTATCAGTCTTCCCAAAAGTATGCTTGAGCAAGTTGAATATACATGTAAGGGGTGTACTTTGGGAAAATACACCAAGTCTTCCATTCATGCAAATACAGCCTAGCAGAGCCTATTCTAGAGAGAGTCCATTCAGATGTGTGTGGAAGATTCTCAAAAGTATCCACAACCAAACATAGGTATTATGTTATATTTTTTGATGACTTTTCTAGAAAATGATAGATATTTTTCATTGAGAAAAATGATCAAACTTTCACAAAGTTTTGTGAGTTTAAATCATTAGTGGAGAAAGAGTTGGGAAAGATGGTTAAAACTCTACAGAGTGATAATGGTAGTGATTATGTCTCAAATTAGTTTAAGAACTTCTATGCAGTGGAAAGGATTAAATGGGAGTTGTTGACACCCCATAACTTTCAACAAGATGGGGTGGCTGAGAGGAAAAAGACAAACATAGTAGGGGCAGCGAGAGCGATGTTGCATGATCGAGGCCTACCATTACACTTGTGGGCTGAGGCATGCAATACAACAGTTTATGTTCAGAACCGTAGACCACATCAGATACTTGCGATGAAGAAATCAGAGGCCGCTTATTCGGGTAAGAGGAAAAATGTTGGTCACTTTAGGATTTTTGGGCCATAGGTATATTTCCATGTGACCAAAGATGCACAAAAGAATATTGAGCCAATAGCAGAGTTGGGGATATTTTTCAGGTACACTGATACACCTCACAACCATCGAGTGTACTTCTTGACCAACAAGATGACAATGGTTCACATGGATGTCGGATTCGATGAGGAGAAGGCCATGCGAGTTTCCCTTGAGAGGAAGCTTGAGCTACATGTAGATAAGGAGCTTTTAGATCCTAAGGTTGAGGAGCATTAGATTGACGTGGAGAAACCACATGGAGTTGATCTGGGAGTGGAGACATACACCCAGGTTGCGTCTTCTAGAGAGGGAAGAAATCACACCAAAGAGGCTGACAAATTGTTGGATGATGCATGGGAGAATGTGGGAGCACCCAATTTTGAGCACAGGTAGAGGAGGTCACTTGAGAGGTATTGTGGATACATGGCTCTTATGGGTGAATGTGTTGTGACAGAGCCATCTTCCTTTAAGGAAGCAGTGGAGCCGTTGGTTTGGATTGATGCCATGGTGGAGGAGTATGAATCCATAGTTCGTAACACTATTTGGGATGTGGTCTTGAGACCAGAGGACAAGTCAGTGGTGAGCGCCTATTGGCTTTACAAGATAAAGAAAGTTGCAGATGGTAGTGTGGAGAAGCATATGCCTAGAATTGTGGCCTATGGTTTTTCACATGTATAGGAGACTGAATATGATGAGACCTTTGTTGTTGTTGCAAGGTACTCGCTGATCATATCTATATTGGCACTATCAACACAAATGGATTGGAAGATACATCAGATGGGTGTGAAGAAACCATTCCTTAATGGCATGATTGAGAAAGAGGTGTACATAGATCAACCTGAATGTTTTGACACCTTTGACTGTGAGTCACATGTGTGCCAGCTCAAGGGAGAATTATATGGGATGAAGCAAACACCCTATGCTTCGTACACCAGGATAGAGAGCTACTCCACTGAGTTGGGCTTCATGAAGAGTGCAATGGATGCAAACTTGTACCACATAGTGGTGGAAAGTAAATTTTTTATCATTTTACTTTATGTTGATGATCTCATAATGATAGGTGATGATCAGCTGATCAAGTTTTGCATGGAGGACCTTTCAAGAGAGTTTGAGATGAAGGACATGTGTCTCATGCATTACTTTATTGCATGGAGGTATGGTAGGGAGATGGGTAGTTGTTTGTGTCTCAGGTTAAGTATTCTAATGAGATACTCAGGAGATTCCGCATGGAGAGCAACAAACCCATGGAGATTCCTCTAGTAGGTAACTAGAGGAAGGAGGATGCTACTTCACGGGAAGTAGTGGAAGTTACATTTCATAGGAAGCTTTTGGGTTCACTCATGTACTTGGTGAACACACAACCAGATATCTTCTATGTAGTTAACCAAATGAGTTGAGTGATGGTTAGGCCTACCAAGCTATATTGGAAGGCAGTAAAACATGTGTTGAGAGACCTCAGGGGCACTTCTCAGTATGGGTTATGGTATAGATGGACATAGGGAGTGAAGCTTCAAGGCTTCAAGTAGGGAGTCTATCCGAATGGAAAAGCACATCAGGGGGGATTTTCAATATTGGGTCAGCAACAGTTTCTTGGTACAATAGGAAACATAGATCGATTGCACTCAGCTCAATAGAGGCATATTACATGGCTACAAGTCAGGCAACATGTGAGGCCATATGGATGACGAAGATCCTAGTTGGATTTTCTGGTCAGTAGATATATCCAACTATGGTTTATTGCGATAATCATAGTTGTATAAAACTATATGAAAATCTAATTTTCATGATTGGTCCAAGAATATTGATATTTGATATCATCATCTCAGAGATTGTGTATTGAGATGGATCATGTTGTTAGAGTACATTCTCACAGAGGAGAAACATGTTGACATTTTGACAAAGGCATTGTCAGGATGTAAATTGATTTCACAGAGACATGATCAAGGTAGTTGATAATCCCTTTCTTGTTGAGAGGGAATGTTGAGAAATGGAAACAAGAAATTCCATTTAGTTTGTCCTTGAATTAAACTCAGAATTAAAATCCAATTCTATTCTCATAGCAACTTGTAAATAGTTAATTAAGTTTAATTAACTTAATTATGTTAGGAATTTCGAATTTCAAGTCTTTCTGAAGTCATGTATATGTTCTCTGTAAGTTTTAGGTGTCCAATATGAGTTTAATTGTGAGTTTTAATTAGATCACTCAATTTACTAAGTTATGTTCAGTTAAATTAGTTCCAAACTATTTGAGGAACTAATAGAGACTTAATAGTCAGTTGGTGCACTAGTGCATCCATAAGTGTTACTCTAGTTAACTGAAGATTCCCTCACCAAAAACGCATGCATGTCGATTATGAGAAAGACCCAGTTGAGACTAGAGTGCAAGGACAATGTACTATCAGTGTATAATTTATTGAGTTGTAAATATCATGCATGCAATTAGAGAAGGGCCTATGTTTGGATTGTTTAGTTTTGGAAGCATGAAATCCCTTTAAATACAGGTTATTGATCCTAGGAATTACACAAGATATTCAAGGCTTGGAGAGTTGTTGAATACGCTAAGGATTTGGCTTGAGCTAGCATGTGAGCTGAGAGAGTTGAACAATCTTGTGCAGAATTATTCTAGTGACAACAAGCTTTGTATATTCAATCATATTTCTAATATATGCAATATAGATAGCGGGGTTTTAACTAGTGGCTTTCCCTAGATACATCTTCTATTATGTTCCACTAATTTATCTTGTTCTTGTTCATATGTTTTCATCGATCTATTGCCTTCCAATGGTTGAAAGTAGAAGTAGATTCTTGTCTTGTGATTTAGTAAATTGCATGAGCTTGTGAATCTACAAGATTTCTACAATTGTGTTGGAAGTAAAGCTTCCATGTCATGTGTAGTTGTCATTAGGAGTTACAAGGATTCAGTCTAGAAGTTCTTGTTTCTAGTGTGTGAGTTGTAATGATGATCTAGTTGCATCAGAGTTAGTAATTTGTGTCCTATATGTTTGTACCAGTGATGATCAATAAAAGTATTAAGTGAGATTTGTCTTGTGTGTAATCACTCTCTTCTCTCTCTTCTATTTTGTAATATGGTGTCAAATCCAAGATGAGATTAGTGAAGCTTAATTAATTGTGAAAATTTGATTTCTAATTAATGTATCATTTTTATTACCATGAATGTTGACTAGTGTGGTATGGTGTAACTCACATTTTGGTCATTGTGTATAATGGTCATTGTTTAATTTGAAATTTGAGTGCGAGTGATATTTTTATTTCTTGAATTCCATTATTCCTAATGCTCCATAAGTTGTCGAGTATGAGATACGAGAGAATGAATTATTTCCAATGTTGCACAAGTCGTTGAGTGTGAGATCTAGGTGTATGAATTATCTCCAACACTGCATAAGTCGTTAGGTGTGAGATCTAGGTGCATGAAGCTATTTTATGGGTAGATCTATGCATTAGAGTGGCTCCATTTGTGTGAAAGAATGTTGTTAAATTTCTCATTTTGATCTGCAATCTATGTGGCATGAAGTTTTGTAGCGTCGAATCCAGATCTCGGTTCAAGATTATGGAGCAATCCACAATAGATCTGTTGAAATATGAGAATAGGAGTATGAGTTGAGTTTTCCCATCCTTGCTTGAAAGTAATACGATAAATGGTGATTCAATGAGAAACTCTCCTCTGATGAAAGTTGTTGGAAAAAATGCCTGCTTTTGAGATACAAGAAAGCAAGAAAAAAGTTGTTGTGAATGTGCCTCATGATGATCTATACCATCCAACGCATATTTGTCAAGCAACAGATAGCATGAGGGTGTAAGAGACAATGTTTCCTTGTGTTATATGCTAAATTTAATTGCAAGTCAAGTTTCTATTGGTAACGTGGGAGAAGAATTAGATTTAGATATCTCGGATATGAAAGAAGAAAAAGAGAGAAATCTAGATCAATGGCTCCTTTAAGCATTATTTTCTCCCCGCATTAAATTCTATGGCATTTCCTCTCCTCTAGCATGATGACCTCCAGTACATAATGAGTCTATAGTGTCGCTTCCATAACCATGCCTAACAAACTTTCGAACTTCCACACCCAGATCATGTCGCCTAAGGAATATCTTCCAACACAGCTTCCTCTGCGTCAACAAGGCCCACAACCATTAGGAGTGAAACCGTTAATTAGGAATCATAATTTAAGAAGTATTGGCATTGTTAGCTCATTGAAAGTTGATTGGTATATTTGATTTTTTTTTTCTTTTTTTTTGGGTTTGGGTGTTGTGTAAAAATAAATAAATAAATAATAAAAAAATAAAAAAAATAATGGGAGATCGTGTTGGTGTTTGTTGTTTTTTTTATTGGTTATAAAAAGGATTGATGGTTCTTAAACTGGAAGCCCTAGTGTCCAAAACATCAATTATTGTGTGTTAGTAATTTTGGTTATAAAAAGTGTTGGTGGTTCTTAAACTAGTATGCTTGGTGTCAGAAACATCAATTCTTAAGTGTTAGTAAGGTCAAGTTGTTTGATCAACTCTTGAGCACATTCAGTATCTAGACCTCCATCTTATCAACTGATGGATTTCCAAAAGTGAAATATCCGAGAGATGTTGGTTGGTCCATAGGATGGTTCATTATTTAAAATCTCTTATCGCGGAAACCCCGACGAGTCAAATTGTAAATATTGTTGATCCTGGAAAGTTCATCAATGATGGTGAGAGGTAGTTACGTTTTAAATGGAGGTAGTTAGCACCGGATTCCCAGCTGAAATAAACCTAACAAGTAAAGACTATGTGTGGAACCAGAAGCTTGATTATGAAAGTGTCCTCTTCAGATGTCGATCGTGCTTTGAGACGGGGCATCTAGCCAAAAATTGCCCAAAAGCCTCTGAGAAAAATTTTGCTAGAAAAAACCACCACAGATCTACATGGTGGGAAGGAGCACAAAAAGAACACTACACTGTCATCAAAGAAGAATATTCTAGAGAAAACTCTGAGTCACAAGAAATCAAGGAAGAAGAAAACAACTCTCAAAGCAAGCAAGGAGAAAGCTCGCCCCAACAAATCAACAGTTATGAGGATTTGAATACAGCAGAAAATAAATCTTCATTTAACAGCAAAGCAGATCTCCTAAACCAAACTTCTCTGACTATAGATCGCGAAGCTAAGACACCAATGTCCCAAGAACCAGAAGAGATGAAGGAGATGCAAGACAAAGGAAGTTGGAAGACCGTAGAGAAAAGAAAGAAAGCTACAACACCAATCTCGCCAAGAAAGACGAGGAGCCATACAAGTAAAAATTAAGAAAATTGTAGGTCCGATAGACCAATTTGGTCTCAGTGGACATTAACCATCATCATCATCATCATCAACAACTCGAAGGTGTGTTGGTGAAAGAGAAGAGTTTGCAAGATTCCAGAGTGGACGTGAGTACTAATGAAGACTAGTGAGACAGATACAATCATAAATCCATATTAAATACGGATCTAACATGAGCCGAGAGGAATCAAATTTCTTCACTTGTAAATTTTTTATGAGCGGACATTATAGTTATTTTTTTCACATTTTTCATCATTTTTTTTTTTGCAAACATGAGAAAAATTTCAATTCAATTTTGATGATGGATAGACAAATTTACACATCATATTGGGCTATAGAATGAGCCTCTAATCTCAATTATGTTTGTTGTTGACCGGTGAGACAAATATTATCTTTGTTGTTGTAATATGTGTTTTCAATGTTGTCCATGTAAGCATTAGGGAGGGTGTTGGAAGTAATGCTTCCATGTCATGTGTATTTGTCATTAGGAGTTACGAGTAGTCATTCTATGAGTTCTTGTTTCAATGTGTTAGTTGTAATGATGATCTAGTTGTTTTGAAGTCAGTAATTTGTGTCTTATATATTTGTACATGTGATGATCAATAAAATATAAAGTGAGATTTGTGTTGTGTGTAATCACTCTCTTATTTCTCTTCTATTTTCTAAGACATTGAGGCTTTATGATTTACATGCACAATGGAAACCGCCACTCACATCCAAATTGGAGAACAATGTTCTCAATATCGTGGATATACAAGTGTTATGCAACTTACTCAGAATATGAAAGAAGGTTTTGCAGGATTTGGAAGAATTTGTGGACCATTAGAAGGTTCATAGTTCTAGAGGGAAAGAACCATGATTTTCTACCCGCGCCCACCCTTCTTGAGTGATGTCAAATGGGCACCCTCCCCCACACAACTCGTATACCATGCATATCTCGTGCGTGTTAGAAAATTTTACAAGGGCAAAGGAGAGGATTTTGGCTCAGAAATCGGTTTCGAAAAATCAAAACTTCAGTTGTGGCAAGCATATCACAGTTACACAGATGCTTAATTGAAATAGAAATTAAACACACATCAAAATAAAGTAAACACCAAATGGTTGTGGTAAATATACTCATGAATTTTTAAGGCCACATCGAAATAAACAAAACTTTGGGTTATATTATAAAGCATATGTAAATACATTTGCATGACAAATTGGAGTTTTCTGCTCCAAGTAAAAACACAAAAAACTTATTGCGATTTACGCTTCATTGGGGTTGTACAGTAACAATGTGTAAAACTTGTTTTCACTCTCCCACCAATATTTCCTCCACGATTTTCTCCTCACTACCTCTCAGACTTATACACTCAACTACTCCCAAATTTCTCAACAATATAGATAAATGTTACATTCATATTTATCTCAACATACATCTTTGACATTAATACATGATAGAGCCAATCATTAAGACATAGGATGGGAAAATGATCCGAATTTAAACAGGAACGCAAAAAAATACTGAGATAACCATAAATACAGAGATGCGATAACCATAAATAAAGAGATGCAGTGGAAATGATACTTCATTTCATTAATGGAAAATACTGAAATATGCTTACAACTAGAAATGGCAATAAACCAGCTAGGGCGATGGTAGCTTATCTCTGAGAAGAGATGTGGCGGCTACATGCCTCTGAACTGTTCTGAACTGTGTTACAATGAGGCTTCGAAGGCCTATTTATTGTTGAGAAACAATGGAAAACCCTTCACATTCCAAAACCTAACCCTAGAAGATGAAACGCCAAATTGTGGGCCCCGTTTTGGGTAAATTGGTACATCAATTTCCCGGGGTCGTAACTTTGGCATACGATCTCCGTTTGACGCATATGATAGCTCGTTAGAAAGATCTATTCGAGAAATACCACTTTGGGAAGGGCAACATCGGTCCATAGACACATGTTGCCCCCAGATTTAACAAAAAAACGTCGTTTAGGGCCTCAAAACGGCTCCGGAAGTTCAGGACCCGAAAAAACTGCTAAAAATAGTAAATTGTGTTACAATTACGGAAAATGAAAAATTGAAAGAGACAGTTGCGAGGGTCCAAATAGGATAGGTGGGTGGCCACCAACATCCACCTGGATCATTCCTCCCCCCTTAAGAAGCAATGGTCCCCATTGTGTTGAGTTCCTCCATCTGCTGAACTTGTCCTGCAATCTCTGATGTGTCCAGTAATGGTGGGAAGCATGGTCGACGATGGTCCAGATTGAACACTTGGTGCAGACGAAGGAGTGGAGGAATAATGTGCTCCAAAGCATTGTTGCCCATGGCCTTGTTGCTGGTGTAAGGACCATGTCGAAGTGGTCTGAGTTTCTGATGGGTTCTAGTAAGGCATTCTCTCTGCAGATGTAACCAAACTTTGTCGCCCACCTGAAACTTGTGTGGTACCCCTGTGCATGAGGAGAAGTTTTTCCTATGTTCTGTCATGACTGTATCCCTCTGCTGCTACTGCTGTGTGGAGGAACCCTTTTCTGGGGTCATGGATGTAGCAACGATCTTCCCCTTACTTTGGGAGTGAACCAGATAGATGAATTTCCTAGTTTGGGAGATGAGCTTGCTGCCTTTCTTAGTAGTGATCAAAGAGGTGGCAGTAGGTGGGGCTACCTCCAGTATCTTATATAATTAATTATTCAAATAAATAATGACAGCACGAGGCCTTGAATCATACACATCATGTCGCCTCCACAAGTATGGCTGGCCTAATAATACATC
>APFE031519308.1:80605-111010 GCA_000404065.3 Pinus taeda | reverse complement strand
CTTCCTTCAACAGAACATCATCTCACGATTTGGTGTTCCAGTATTAATTTTTTTTTTACAATTCAACTTATTTTTCGTCTTTAAAGATTTATGATTTTTCATTACCAGAATTTGGATGGAGGTTGATCTAGGCCAAGTTCGGACAATCATATAGATTCCTCACCCAACCAACAAGAAAGCCATGCAGTCCTTCTTAGAAAAGATCAGCTTCCTCCAGAAGTTCATCTCATATTATGCACAAATGGTGAAACCTATGCAAGACATGATTAAGAATGATGTAGTCTATAGCTAGGCTAAGAATGAAAATAATTCATTCACTCGTATCGAGTAGGCTATAACAGATGCACCTGCACTTTAAAGCCTAGACTTTAAAAATGATGTCTTGTTATACACCTTCTCCGACACTTTTCTTGCTATAGTACTCACTTAGAAGGATGAGTTGAATGATGAATGTCCCATCTCCTTCATGAGTGCAAGAATGTATGGACCCAAAATCAACTAGCTTGCCATCGATAAACAAGCATACATTGTATACAAGAAAGTGAAATACTTTAGACCCTACCTCCTAAAGAACCATTACATAGTCTTTGTGCCACACGCAACAGTCCAATCACTGCTTGTTCAACAAGAAATGGGTTAAAGATGTGTGAACTGGATGGCAGGCTTACAAGAGTATGATCTTAACATCAAGCCAGTTCACACTGTCAAGGGTCATGGTCTCTACAGACTTGCAACCAAAGTAGTCCATGCATAGGAGGAATAACAAGAGATCATTGGCTGGGAGAAACAAATCGAGATGTATGATGTAGAGCGAGCACCACCCACTTCAAATGGAAACTCTCGGTATGAAGATGTGAACCAGTACCTTAAGCATGGTACCATGCCCTCTCAGTTATCCATGTGATAGAAGAGGGCACTCTACCTCAAAGCATTACCTTATCAGTTAATGCACAGAGTGCTTTATAGAAAGCATAGAGACATAATTTTTCTTAGGTTCCTAGAAGCACATGAATCAAAGAAGGTATTTCAGGTTCTACATGACAGACCAGCTAGGGGTCACTTCGCAGGAAACACCAATTCACACAAATTTATGCGAGATGGTTTATATTGCCCCACATTATTAAAGGATGCATATTCTTATGCATGCAAGTGCACTATCTGTCAGTGATGCTTTGAAAAAACATGAAGGTCAACAACCCTTGTATCATATTGCAGTTAGTGAACCATTTAAACAGTGGGGCTTAGACATCATTGGGGAAATCTTCCCACACTCGTCGAAGCAGCACCACTACATCCAAAGAGCTACAAATTACTTCACGTGGTGGACATAAGCAGTTCCGCTTAAGCAAGTGAACTAATAGGAAGTCATCAGGTTCCTTTAATAAAACATCAGCTCATGATTTGGCCTTCAAGTATCATTTACAAAGTTTGTCATTCTACGTGGGTTTCTAACTTAGTTATTGTATGTAAGAGGTCTAGGGAGATCTACTTATTGTTGATTTTAAAAATTTGAACTGTGCCTCGGACAAGGACAACAACTGCCTACCATTGATGGAACATATTTTACAAATAGTATCTCGAGTAGAAATGTCTTCTTTGCTGGATGGTTTTTAGGGATACAACCAGGTTCCAGTAGAGGAACCTGATAGATTGAACACTACCTTCCGTACGAAGTGGGGTATGTTCACCTATCAAATATTTCCATTTGGCCTTCTGAACACAGGCGTAACCTTTCAACGTGCCATGGACATCATCTTTTGTGGCCTTATCGGAAAGCGTGTATGGTTTACCTTAATGACATGGCAGTCTTTTCTAGAAAACGGTCAGACCAAATAGACCATTTGAAGAATATATTCTAGCGATGCCGAAAATACAGGATATCCTTGAATCTCAAGAAGAGTGGATTTGCAGTGTCTGAGGGGAACCTCCTTGGTCACATCATTTCCAAAATTTGGATCAAGGTTGATCTAGGCCGAGTTCGGACGATCATACAAATTCCTCACCCAACCAACAAGAAAGCCATGCAGTACTTCTTGGAAAAGATCAACTTCCTTCGAAAGTTCATCTCAGATTATGTGAAGATGGTGAAACCTATGGAAGGCATGATTAAGAAGGATGTAGTCTATAGCTAGGCTAAGAAGGACAAGAATTCATTCACTCATATCAAGCAAGCTATATGAGATGCACATGCACTTTAAAGCCTAAACTTTAACAAGGATTTATTGCTATACACCTTCGCCTCCAACACTTTTCTTGTTGTAGTACTCACTTAGAAGGATGAGCTGAATGATGAACGTCCCATCTCCTTCATGAGTGCAAGAATGCAGGAACCCAAAATCAACTAGCCCACCATCGATAAACAAGCATATGTTGTATACAAGGTAGTGAAACACTTCAGACCCTACTTGCTGAAGAATCATTGCATAGTCTTTATACCACACCCAACAGTCTAATCACTACTTGTTCAACAAGAAATGGGTTAAAGACGTGTGAACTAGATGACAGGCTTACAAGAGTATGATCTTGCCATCAAGCCATTTCACACTATCAAGGGTCATGGTCTCCATAGACTTGCAACCAAAGTAGTTCATGCACAGGAGGAAGAACAAGAGATCATTGGCTGGGAAAAAGAAATCGAGATTTATGATGTAGACTGAGCACCACCCACCTCACATGGAAACTCTTGTTATGAAGATGTGAACCAATACCTTAAGCATGGTAACATGCCCTCTCACTTATCCATGTGACCAAAGAGGGCACTCTGCCTCAAAGCATTACTTTATCAGTTAGTGCACTGAGTGTTTTACAGAAAGCATAGAAACATAATTTTTGTCAGGTGTGTGGAAGCACATGATTCAAAGAAGGTATTTCAGGTTCTGCATGACAGACCGGATGGGGGTCACTTCGTGAGAAACACCACTTCACACAAAGTCATGCGAGACAGTTTCTATTGCCCCACATTATTCAAGGATGCACATGCTTATGCATGCAAGTGCATGCTATGTCAGAGATGTGTCGACAACACATGAAGGTCAGCAACCCCCTGGATCATGTTGCAGTTAATGAATCATTTAAACAGTGGGGCTTAAACATCATTGGGGAAATCTTCCCAAACTTGTCGAAGCAGCACCACTACATCCTAAAAGCTGCAGATTACCTCATGCGGTGGACATAAGTAGTTGCACTTGAGCAAGTGAACTACTAGGAAGTCATCAGCTTCCTTCAACAGAACATCATCTCACGATCTGGTGTTCCAATATCAATTTCATTTTACAACACAACTTACTTTTCGTCTTTAAAGCTTTATGATTTTTCATTACAATATGGTATCGTGCTTAAACACTCAGCTAACTACTACCCAGAGGGAAATGGTCTTGTCAAATCTATAAATAAAAAACTTATCCACATCATTAAGAAGACCATTTACTCTGAACAATGAAACTAGCAATCTGCTTTGACAAATGCCTTACGGGATGACTATGTAACACCCAAACCCTCTCTGAAAACTTCACCATACTTCCTGTTTTATGATAAAGTAGTCGTCCTCCCGCAAAACATCTACTTTCCTTCTCTCCAATTGTCCCAAGAATCTTAAGGTAAGCCATGTCTGTTAGTTTAGCGTAGGATGGATATACTTCACAAGCTGTAGGAAGAACATATGAAAGAAAAAGAAAAATTCACACTCCACCATAACCGTATCAAGAAATGCTTCGACAAGAAGTCTGCAGGGAATGCTAGCTTTGAGGTGGATGACTTAGTGTTGAAATGGGACAAACCCCATGAAGTGAAAGGAAAACATAAAAAGTTCCAGTCCATGTGGATTGGTCAATACACTATTCAGGAAAAGCTTGGACCACACACAAATCATCTGCAACCACTTGACGGGAGGATTGACAACCTTAATGTCAATGGCCAAGACTTAAAGCATTATTTTCAGTAACTTAGGGCTGTGCCCCACAGCATGTACATAGTCTATTTACTACTTGTTGTCTTTTCAATTTGCTTTGTTATTTTTGCTTCAGTTTGTTTTGTTTGCTTAATATCATGCTATTTTTGGTTTTGCAAATAAGTGTTACCGTTTACTGAGTTCTAGGTTTTGAATGAGTATGTGGCTAGATCCAAAGATTCTTGTGACACTACAACACTTGGCCAGTCTTGTGTCCATCTTCTCTATGCTTGGTTATAACCTTAGGCCAATGAAGTATTGACGGGAAATACGAGTCGTCTGTAAGGGAAACTGTTGTTCAACCATGAACCTATGTCCACACTGGAAAACCTCATTCCTATACTCAGTCTTCTGTTATGTGTGTTCAAGCTCATCCAACTAATAGAAACAGAGAAGGGGAAAATATAAATGACCAAACCTAAATCAAAGGTCTTACATTCTTCTCTAAAGGAAAAACCTCTTCTACTCTCAATAAGTTGGAATCCCTCATTCGCCCCAAAAATAAATAAGTGTCTATGCATAATCCTCTTTTCAAAAATACAAAGGGGAAAGAAGAGAAAGGCTTCCTGTGCAGAGAGGTGAAGCATGCAACTCCACCGGGGTAATAACCAAGCTCACTGGCAGTGGAGAAATGCGTGTGTTCCTACATTAGTCTACTGGGGTAATGTCCAGTCCTGATGGTAGCAGAGCAACACCAAAGATGAAAAATTATACTCTTAAAATTTTAAACTCGCGAGAAAAATATCCTTCCTGATTTTGAAATACTATGATCAAGCTCAAAATTGTTGTTGTGTTTGACCAAGTTGGAAAAAGGTGAACCATTTTTGTCCAAGGGGTAAGTGCAGAAACCGAAGTAACCCACACATAAATTAAATACCCCCTGATAGACCAAGGCCCTATGCTTTCAATGAACAAAAACAGAAAAGATGTTATTCAACTAGTGTGTTGCCAAGTGTTGTAGCAACTGCAACACACTCCAAAATTTTGGTTTGCATCCAATTTCAGAGCCTTCCTTGATTTTTCCTTGATGATTGCAAACCCGCAGGCTCATGCCATGATCTTGTGTCGAGTCTTGACACCCTCTTTGCATGATCGATCACGGGCGTCTTTTAGCATGTTGGTTGCAATGTCATGCTTATGATCTTGTTCTGGCTATTTTGAAGGCCTATCTTTGTGTGTAAGAGTTGTGTTTGCTATGAAAACATATGTCACACTAACATAGGAAGTTGTATGAAATGTCGTGCAAGTGTTGTAAAAGTCGTTTAATGATCTATCTCAAGTGTCGCACTTATGGCCCTCACCCTTTAGTCAGTCACACTAAGCATATATCGTCTTGTTGGTTTGAGGTAGCTTGTTGTCAGGTCATGTTGAGTGTGTGTTAAAAAGGTCATGTATACATGAGTTCACTCACTCGAACACATAACCATTTTTCTGAAAATCTGTCAACCGGACCACCCTCCATCAGCTGAACCCTCACTAAGCTGATCTATGCATCTTAGCCCTCAGCGACCAAGCACTATTGCCCAAAACTACGCATAGCTTGAGGTTGCCCTCCAAGTAGTCTGCATTGTGCAATTCTTGAATCAACCTGTCTGACTGTCATGCAGAACAACACAAAAGTTTCCGAAGAAGCCATCTTTGTTTGTGCTTCCTGTAAGCCTATCCATCAAGACTCCCACTGGTCAACTGGAGAATTTGACTTAAGTAGTGACCTAGGGTTGAATTCATCCCGAAAACTGCACAGAAGATGTCAGCCTGCCTACCTGCACTGCCTAAATAAATTGTGCAGACATGAGGGAAAAACACCCGTTACCTATCACTGCACTGTTCTAAGAAATTGCACAGTTGTGTTAAGTAGTACCCCTGCTAGTCAGCTTGCCACTCCTCTTGAAAATCACATAGTTTTCATGGAAATTCCACCTACTTCCCGACACCTTGCTTAACCTTGAAACTTCACAAACATTTCCTGCTCGAATGCCTCCCATATCTGCGCAGTTCTGCCAGCGGGCTCCCGCAGCTTGATCCCATCCTCCTCTAGAAATCTGCATAGTTTTCACTGCAAGTTCCTCCTATTGACTACACTACCTTCCCCAGAAAAATTATGCAGTTCTGCCTCCCAACTGAGCTAGATCCTGCAGATGTCACTATTGTCACAGATTGCTCAACCCAGCCTCTTAGTGACCTCTGCATATTTTTTCCTGACAGTGCCCCAAAGCCTCTCATGCCAACCTAAAACTTCCTCCACGCAGTTTCACAACCTTTTCCTCTTTCTTGGTTACCTACACCCGAAAACAAAAGATGATGCTTCATGGTAGACTAGGATATTTTTGAATTTGATGTCATCTCATCATGAGTGATTGCAGAGACATGTACATGGATGAGACATGGTGCAATGATGAATGGGATGAGCAAGTGGTGCATGCTATGAGACTTGCTCATGAGTGAATGAACACATGCAACATTCCAAGTATTAGCAAAGGGGACACATGGACATGCAACACCAAGCAAACACCAAGACCATCGAAGACTCCACACACCTTGTCATGTGGAGGTGAAGCTATGATACAACAAGAGCAAACTCGTCACTCAGTAGCATAAGAACTCTACATGGACACCACCATCAGCATGAACATACTAACAGTGTTGTGTCGAGCCATGTCATGAGTCATCTTAGCCACTAGTATGGGCCATACTTGCTATAATCAATGTAATGTAACATGAAAGTCCAAGAGACCCACATATGAAGTTGAAGAGTCGTGCTAGTTGAAGATTCATGTAAGTCAAATAGTCATGAGGGAATTCGAAGAGACACAAAGGTCAAATTCACCCTTGGCTATATATACCCCTCAATTGTACATGAAAAATACTTTTCACCTTAGCTCCTCCCACATATCCTTGAGAGTTTTTAGTCTTTTCTTTGAGGGGTGAGTAGTGGCACCAACGCTCCACTATTGGGGTTAGTGATCTATGGTGTATGGATGTGTCTTAGAACTTTCGCTTAATTCATAATCCTATTAGCAAGACAACACATGTTCACACGTATTGTATTTGTTTGTAAGACTATTCTTTGGATGCTTGCAATGCATGTTGCTTTCACTTGTACTAAGATAGTTTAATTATTTCGGATTTTTATAGTGCATATGTTGTTGGAAATATGTTGTATCATTTGTTATCATTGTCTCACTCGTGTGGACTACTTCGTCGGACACTAGACATATTCATTATTGTACACTTGTTATAATGATCGTCGCACTTGTGTGGACTACTCCGTGGGGTGTTGTACGTGTTATCTATTCACTTTGTGTTTTTGATTGTTGCATCAATGTGGACTACTCGGCCGAAAGATACACATATCCTGCTATGTTGTGTGTGTTTAATTGAGTTGGGACTTGAGACTCACTCTCACCCTCTCCCTCTGCAGTGAAAGAACTTAGACACAAGTTACACTAAGCACTCACCAGGCACAAGCACCTCATTATTTGAAGACTAAGTATACTACTCTCATGTACTAACAAGTAAGAGTTAAGGCATATCTTTAAGATAATGGCAGCTAGACCATCATACTAGATGGAACTCCTACACCAAACAGTGTGAGGTCTAGTTGGGACTTCATACCAGGGAGACCCCCTTAATGTTGGTGGGTCCAACACCGCCAACAAGACCCTAGAGAAAACTTGAGGATTGGACCATGACATTAGTTGCAACGGGAGGAGTGGAAGTGGTGCAGAATGGAGGATTCAACATCAGAAAGCTATCAGAGCAGGCAATATGTAGTCAAGTGTATAGTAAGGAGGCATCAACATCCTAAAGCCCTCGTGATTTTGTTTAGTTATGTGCTTCTTTCCATAGATCAAGCAAGGATTCCATAAGATTCTCTGCATATATGATTAAATGATGGTTCTTTGAGAACCCCCACCCTTTTTCTTATGTCATAGAGGGATCCCCCCTCCCATAGTTAATATGAACTATCAATTCAATCTATGGTGGATAACGATTACACCCCTCCCCATGCTCATTGCACAGGGGGAGACCCACATAATTCACTGGAACTATCAATTTTTTCTATTGGTCATGAATATTTATTGGAGGGCACTCTTTCATAGTCGATCATTGCCAAGGTCACTAAGGTTTAGGTCAGCAAAGCCAAGCCCCATATGATAAGCTCTAGTTTAAAATATGGCTTAAGTGTGAGGTGTGTGAAATCCATGGGAATCATGTGATTGGGAATGAGAATTTTCACATTTATCGTGAGATTTGCGTAGTGAATAATACGATTAAAACCAAAGGTCGAAGCCTGTATAAATCCCAAATCTCATAGGCACTATGAGACTAGAAGGGGTTCATAAGCAAGTGAAAACTCAGTTGCTTGCCTCACAACAAAAAAAACAAAATCTAAAATAGCTAAACTACCTATAAACACTTTTTATATAGAAATTTGTGATCATTTTCATATTCAAATGGAGCCAATACTTCAATTTTAGGGGAAAAACAAATACAATCATGGTCATGAAAATATTATTTCAATATCTACCTTAATTATAATGTTTTTATATAAAATTTCTCTATAGAGAAGGAAATGAAATGTATAATAACATGGATATAACATGTGGTATATAAAAACACTATTAATGATTAAAAAATATAACAAGTGTATTTCAATCTATATTTTCTCATCAATTTTTTCCAAAATTCAGTAGATATTTCTAAGAATCACATTTTTAAGTTCTTTAATTTTCAAAGTTCGAGTTCCTCAAGGGTTTTTTTGGCATTGAATCCATTTATGCATTTAAAAAAATAAGAAATGATGTTCTTACTCAAAATTGTATTACCAAATTGTGGCCAAAAAAGCCATTTTGTTTGCTAGTTAGACTATATATATATATAGAGTAAACATTTTATCATAGTTAAAATATTTTAGCGGTGTGTTATTTAATATAAGAGAGACATATAAAACATTTTAATAGTGTATTACTTAGTATGAAGGAGATATGTAATTCTAACTAGTGTTTAACAAATCTACAATTACTATTGAATTGTTCTTAACTTGACATTAAAGAAAATTTAGTTTTAATATTTATGAAAATAATTTCAGAGAAATATCTTGTGAGATGAAATTTAATATTATACTTAGATGGATCTCAAAATACTAGCACCTAAGTGTTATAAATATGAAAGAGAGCCATATATTATTTTTACAACACAAATCACACTTCTTGTATTTTATTGATCTCAAGGGTTACATATTTATGTTATCTAGATCACTGACAATGACACATCTAGATAGCTATTACAACTCACACATAGGAAACCAGAGACTTCTAGATTGACACCTTGGGACTCATGATGCTAACCACATATGACACAAAAGCATTACTTCTAGCACCCTCCCTTAATGCTTATGTGTAGAAAATATAAAAAAACACACATTACAACAATACATAAATATTTGTAATATTTGTCTGATATGACCATCATTAGCACCACATCCACTTTGGAATCTCGCAAACACCACTCTTTCACCACCACATCTTTGAGTTGTCACTTGACCTCCATTTAAAATGTAACCACCTCCAACAATTGTTGATGAACTTTGGAAAATTGACGCTTCTCAACCTCCCAAGGAGTAACGGGTCAGTCTCGATACTGAACCATCCTATGGAAATGCCACCATCTATGAATCTATGGCCCTCTGCACCCTTCATCAGTTATCTAGGATAGAATTCTGGATACAGAATGTCTTCAACAGACAATTCTACAACTTAACTTTATAAAATATCATGTACTAACACCCCCAAAGCATGACAAGTCATAGCAACTTGACCTTATTAAAAACTACGCATAACTAATGCTCTGGAACATAACGAGTCACATTAATCTATAAATAATTAGCCTGTTATTTATAATTCTTTGTATAAGTCATCTCATCTCACAACAATA
The DNA here is from genome assembly GCA_000404065.3 of Pinus taeda. Taxonomy (NCBI): domain Eukaryota; kingdom Viridiplantae; phylum Streptophyta; class Pinopsida; order Pinales; family Pinaceae; genus Pinus; species Pinus taeda. The sequence continues at coordinate 101,127 of APFE031519308.1, read as the reverse complement.
AATATGTGAGGCACCAACCCTCATAAATCCATTAAAATATTTACACCAAACATATCACTCTACTCGAACACTCCTACTCTTTTTTCTTTGTTTTATCTATGCAAATGCAAAATTGTATTCTATCTCTTTTAATTACATATAACATTAAACATGTGCTTTAATCTACTTTAAATAAGTTGACATATCACTCTACTCGAACACTCCTACTCTTTTTTTTTTCTTTTATATATGCAAATGCAAAATTGTATTCTATCTCTTTTAATTGCATATAACATTAAACATGTGCTTTAATCTACTTTATATAAGTTGGAAATTAAACAACACATCGATCTTGCAGCTTGTTCCTTTTTTTACGACAGAGTGTAGGCTCCACATTTCTAACCCACGTGTGTGCTTTGGAAGGGACAAAGTGATGGTTACATCGATCTTCATTGTTATGGAGAGAGGGACGAAGCAGATGCAAGTCAAATATATGGAGAAAATCAAGATGTGTCGTCTATCAATACTTTAAAAAAACTACCAAATAATTTGACGCAGAAGGTAAGATCCATAGCGTTGAATGCTTTATTAAATTGCACCGATGGCTGCAGCCGCAAACGATCCCCTAAAGAATTGGCCCTGGGATTCACGCCAAAATCTGCTTGTCTTGTTCTTCGACGCAGTGGATGGTCTCTGGAAAGTGGAAGCCCAAAAAAAACAATAGTGTCACCCTCAGATCAACAACCAGCGTGACTCTCAGAACAACGACCAGCTGCTTGATCCACACACCCACACAACATGATAAATATTCCATCAAATCTATGACCTTTGAGTTTGAACAATAACCCAACGATTCCATGTTGAATAATAACCCATTCTTCTGCAACATTCGTATGAAATAGTTAATAAATTATTCTCGCAAGGGTTCCTTCATACAAGAGGAACGTTGGCTCTGTCGCCCTCACACGGATCCATGATCCACCCCAAATGCACAGATCTATCTTTCTCGACAACAATGAAAATTTTGCGTCCCTCTTACTTTAAAATAGGATGGAATTTTTTATTCACACAACTCTCATGAATCTCCACACAAACACGCCATTATCACACAGAGAAAAAACAATCTAGACACAGGAATGCAGATACACAAAACAAATGTTCGCTAAAAAAGAAAAACTCACACAACAAATTATATTCTCACACTTTGCAAATTATTTCACATTCCATGCTAATTTATATACAGAGAATCAATCCTCAAGGCTTTGTGATTTTCTTGGCCTTCCCGTAAGAGTATCAAACATTTCTGATACTATGTTATAAATATGAAATAGAGTCAAGATTATTTTCAAAACACAAATCACACTTGTTGTATTTTATTGATGTCAAGGGTTACATATTTATAGTAGTATCTAAATCACTGACAATGACACATCTAGATAGCTATTACAACTCACACATAGGAAACTAGATACTTCTAGATTGACACCTTAGGACTCATGATGCCAACCACATATGACAGGTAAGCATTACTTCCAACACTAAGTAAGATGTAAGTACTCTAAAACATCATTCTTCCATGTCACCTTTTGGGGGTGATCAAAAGGAAGTCAATAGAGAAAGTTACTATAAAAATATTACATTCCTTAAAGAAGGGAGTTTTCTTTAATAAGAATGTGTATTGTTTGTTCTTCTATGTTTGATTACCACAAGTGACATGTTGGCCTTTTGTAATAAGGATTGGAAGATAGGCTCCTCCTAGGATATAGGTTCACTCTGTCATATGAACTCTCAATGCTTGTTAAGTCATAAATTGTTGTTATATTTGGCTTCTAGCATGTTGGATATGCTCTTGGGTTATAGTGGCGGATTATAGCTTGAATCTAGACCTTATCCTAGATCATTACAATGAATTACTAATTCCCATGGTTTAAAATAAAAAAGATGCCAACCTTTTACTAACTCTCTTATTTTGAGATAGTTTTTCTAATGAAACAACATAACAATACAAATAAATTTTCACATGTTTGATTCTCCAAATCTCTAGTAAACCAACATAGATTTATTTTAACTCTAGACTTATCGTGTCAAGATCAAATCGCTCTAGGTGCAAACCTGCTTTTTAGAGTAAGTGTACTATATTTTAGCTTCATATCTATCATGAACCTTAGGGTTCATATTTTCTTTACATCGAATTGCTAAATTTCTATATGGTTCCCTTTTGAGGCAATGTGTCCCTACTTTCCTTACATCAAATTGCTAAATTTCTTTAGGGTTACCTTTTGAACCAATGTTTTTTCATAGAAATAGTGATATCAAATAGCACAACCCCTAGGGAGCATCATGATATCACCAAGCAAAGGGAATATAGGGAACACAATAAACTAGACAGGCAAGGGAAAATGAAATTATTGGTGTTTTATAAAGCTATTAGTTAAAATTAATTATTATTATTAATTATAATTAGAAATATTATTTTTATTTAATATATGTGTGAGAGAGAGAGTGAGAGAGAGAAATATAGATTCATAAAAGCTACAATTTCAAAGTAATTAATCTATATTTAAATTTTAAAAACACAAAATGGTTAGAACTTATCCAATTAAAAGAAAAATAAGTAATGTAGCTCAAGTTAGTGATTTAGGTTGAAATTCAAAAAACTATGATATTTAAGTGGATCAATAAATTTATCTTAAATACCTTTATTTCGATTACAAATTTCCGGAATATTTTTAAATTAGATAAACCACATAAAATTATTCTTTAACCTCAATGGTAGACAAAATTTTAAAATATTCACAAAATCTACCCTCTCATAAATTCAACAATCTGCCTTCTGCCTTTGATGAGATCAAAGGCAGCGTGCTTGATTGAAAGCAGTGTGCTTAATTCGTAGTTGACAAACAATACGGTAGTTGGTCAGCCAATTCATCCCTTCAAAACAACAAAGCATGTCGTTTACATTCCTTCCTTTTGTCGTCATTGATGGTGACAATTCGAAATAATAAGCTAAGATATATACTCGACAGCAATAGTTAACTACCACGTTCAGTTGCCACAACAGAAACTGTGCTGTGCTAGCTGAATCTCGTCTCCGACCAATGGGTCTACCACCTTCACGTGTTTTAGAAATTGTTATTGACCTGAGAAAGGGTAAAATCCGTTAGTGATTTTATCAATATTAAACAAAGGAGACTCCAGGTTTGAGGAAATCATAATACTATTTATCATAACAAAAAAATCAATATTTCAAGCAAGAATACATACATGCAAATGGGATATAATTCTGACGTCATCAAAACATATATTGTATTTAAGATAATAATTTTTAAAATATATGTTCTCACTCCTTTAAACATACCTAGTGTTTAAGATAATAAATTTTAAATTATCTATAAAGTTAGGGGATTTCAGTTCGAATGCTTTAATTCGGATCGTGTACACTCTTCCTAGTTCAATTTGACGACTTTAAATCAAACGTTGCATGCTTCTTCTATGTTTGTCATCTAACGATAAATGATATTATTGTAGCCGCTTCATTTTTCCACTGTGGTATTGCCGGTGTCAGTTTCATGGTAGTGTGATTGGCTTTGTAGATATCAAGGAGAATATGAAGAGGGGTGAGCATGCTATTTAATTTTCCTTTACAGAAATAAATTGAGATTGGAGTTTTTATTAAAAAGTAAATATACTTATGTTTAATACTTGTGTTTAGTTCTTCGTAATATTAGATGAAAAGTACTTGTATTTTGTTCTCTGTAATAGTAGATGAAAAGGGAAATAATATTTAATTGTTATTTTTATTTAATTTTCATAGTTTATTGATTCAAAATGGATTTAATATAGATTTTTAAATCTAAAATCTGATGAAAATGAAAGTCAAAATATGCTCTCGGGAATAGTCTCATTGCGTAGATCTCTTCATTTTGAATATAACACAATTTGAATGAGCTAAAATGAACTTCGGATGAAGACGTTATTGCAAAAGGAAGATTGTCCATTATTCTTAGAAAATGAGGCAAATTCTTATGAAAATGGGCTTAAGGCTTTATATGCGTTCCTTAAGGAAATCGCATCGTAAAGGTTAAAGGGAGGACTTAAGCAGAGATGGAAAGACTCCCCGATTGCGACCTCTGACATATCGCATCAGAAGTAGGCTTTCACGCGATATCGGAGCCCTGGACGTTGCGACTTGCGATTGTGATAAAGCGGGGTCAGCGATCGGCATCAGTGATATATATCAGATCGGTGGATCGGATCGGCGATATATATATCGGCCGACATAGTCCATTGGGTTGTTGCGATTGTGATATGCGATGCGCTGATATCGGTGATCAGCGATTGGCAATCGGAAATCGCAACCACAATATATATTGGGTCGTCACATATGCAATATGCCGATGCGATGGGTCGATAACAATAGTGCCTATAGCAATAATGCTGATAGAGAAATTGGCGAATCCTCGATACAAGTGCCGTTGCAACTTGCGACATGCGATAAAGGCCGGACCCGATGAGGTTAATGGATGTGATTTCATAAGTTTTGAAATCCGGATTTATAGGATTTCTGTGTATTCCCATGTAATTGGGGTTTTTTGGCCATACGCAATGCGATTGCGATATGCGATGGAAAGGCGGACCCGATAGGATTTTAAGCATGATTGTATATTATTTGAGTTCCCACAAAACGCCCCATGATGGGTTTTCATCAGTTTTCTTGTGTATTGCGTTACATGTTCAAACACGGGATTTCTACAGGAGGAAGGCCAAACGACTGAGTTTCCCATGTCCGCCGGTTCATTTCAATAGAAAATTGCTTCTTGTAATGAAATAGTCGGTCTTTGACGATGGAGGCGGACTGTAACCGATGTGGTACAAAAACACAAAGAGCACAATTAACAAACGGCTGAAGGTTGTTGAGATTCGCTTAAAGGTTGAGAAAACCACTGATAAAACAGAGAGTTATGCTCAGGAGAAGCGCAGAGAAGCCTTAGAGGCTTAGAGATGCTTGAATGTTGAGTGTATGCCTAGAGGAGGTAGTCTACGGAGTCGGGGTGACTCAGAAGCAAAGGGCCATTTGGAGGTCAAGTGAAACCAGAAGCTTGTGAGAGCCAGAGCCGAGAGCCAAAGCCAAAGCCAGAGCCAGAGCCAAAACCGAGAACTGGAGCTAGAGCTAGAGCCAGAGCCAAGAACCAAAGCCAAGAGCCGAGAGCTAGAGAGCCAAACGACCAGGGGTAAAAATGGTATTCTAAACCCATAGGTTCAGTTGTAAAGCAATGGAGTTGAGTCTGGAACTTGTAAAAGAAAGATTACCATAATCCCAGAGAGCTTAGTCGAGTTGACTAGAGCTCACAAATATGTAGCCCAAGAGGTTTGGGTGAACTCCTAATTATATTGTTCTCTTATGTGTTTGCTAAATTGCTGCTCTATTTACTGTTATGTGTGTTTAAATATCAACATAAGAAAATATACATAAGCACTTGAACAGTTTAAAAACAAACACAAACATACACCTCTTTTAAGCACTTTTAATTCTGTAATTATCAATCATAAGCATAGATCTTGGGAATATATAAGCTTTGGAGTGGGAGAGGTTCTTGTAAATTCGACAAGAAGCCTTTAGCGCCCCATTTTCAGATTAGGTGGTATCAGAGCCAGTTTGATTAACCCTACCTTCAAATAAGGTTATATCAAAGCAGGATGCTTGATTGATAGAGCAATTTATATGCTTGTTTGACATGAAAGGTGTTCAAATAGTAGAAAAGATTTCGCTGTTTGATTGTTTGTAAACTGACTATTGTTTGAGTTTGCAAAGGTTCAGGGAAAGCTACTATTAGCTAAGTCTAGGAGAGGAAAAGAAGGAAGAAGGACTGAAGGCATTCTTCTTATCCCAAAGGACCTCAAAGCAATCCTTGAAGCACAAGAGGATTGTTGCAAAATGTTGCTTGAATAAGCTCTTTGTTAATCTTGTTTGAAGTTCTTTTCTTCATTTTGATAATGACAACTTCTACAAGTGAGTCCTCAAATTCTGATTTCTTCACAAGATTCTTTGGTGGAGATATGAAACAAGACTTGTTCACCATGATGGATATAGTGAGAAAAATGTATGAGGATGGAAGGAAGAGCATTATACTTAGAGAGCAGTTGAATTCCATGAAGGAAAAGTAGCAGTTGGTTTCTAACAAATTGCAGGAAATGGAGAGACAACTTCATATTGCAAATATGAACCTGGAAAGGATGCATGAGTCGGAGACACAACTACTTGCTGCAAAGGAAGCCTTAGTCAAGTATCAGCTTGAGTAAGAGGTAAATAATTCTAGTTTGTTTTCAATTTCCTCTAACACTGTTTATATTGGTTCTTTTGAAAAACATACTAGAGGCGTAGGCTCCAAGTTAATGTCCAAGATGGGCTATGAAGGAAAAGGATTGGGCAAACATGCACAGGGTATTGTTGAACCAATAATAGTTGAGGAAAGGCCTAAGTATTTGGGTCTTGGCTATGGATAAGTTTATGGAGAAAGTTCCAAAGCTGCCATGAAGACCATTGAAATGGCTCCAAAAAGGAGTTCCATTGTAGGTCTTCTACTTCAAGAGTGTGAAGATTGTATTCTTGGGGAATGCAATAGCGTGAAGCATACTTTGCAGAAAGAAGATGTATATCAGCATACACTTGAACCAGAGAGTTCTGGAAACTCTGAAACCATTGAATAGGTTGATCGTGTTCCAAAGGGAGCTACTTCTTCATTCAGTTCACCTCCTCCCAAAGGTAATAAAGATGAAAGAGAAAGATATAAATCTGGTTCTAATCATATTCCTTTTGATTATGTAAAGCATGATAAATTTCCATATAAGCATGGGAAAAGAATTGCATGTTCCTTTTGTGGTTTGGATAACCATAATGTTTTTAGATGTTGGAAGAGAATGGCCACATATAGGAAACTTTTGAAGGAAAAGAAGCAAAGAGCCAAAGGTCCATTTGGCAAGGCAAATCATGCTATAAAGAGGATGCACATGTGTTGCACTTGCTACCATAAGCAAGGACACATTGCTGAAAAATGTTGGACTCTAAATCCAACAATGCTTCCACGAAACTTGAAGAACGTGGAAAGAGAAAATGGCAGGAATTGAAAGAAACATTCCATGAATGATGTGCTTCAAGGTGATTCACATGTCGATGCTGATGTGCAGACAAAGATAGCACCTTTGAAATCGCTTGGTAAGAAATGGTTAGAGTTATTATCCAATTAAGGTTGCATGTCTTTTAAAAATGCATCAAATCAATAGAATGCATTTCTTTGTTAATGGTATGCAAGTTGTAGGGTTTTACCAAGAAGGTAAATGGAAAAGTTGAGTAGAAGACTCACTTTAGTGCTGCAACATTATATATTCATTTCAGCCTCGAAAGTATAGTGTACTTAAGCGAAAGTTGAAGGATGAAATGCATGCATGAGAATGATGTGCATGAACACAGGGATGTTGATGATTTCATTGTATTTAAACATGTATGTGTGATTAATTTGAAGGGTTGATTACTTTTCTGTAAACATGGGTGTAACGCAATATTGACTTAAGAAAAGTTGATTTGGTCTCCAAGATGGAGATAATGATGAAGTGTTTCATCTTTGAAAAATAACTTTAGGATCAATTGTTTCTTTTTCTACATGCTTGATTTGAAGGTTCAATTGTTTTAAAGGAATGTTTTGTTGGCTTGTTATCTAGTCAATCATTTGTATGCAAATGTAAAGACATGGAGGTGTTCATAAGATGCGAAATTTGTTTCTTTTGTTGAAGCAAGAGTTTAGGCCATCCAATTGTTGTCTGTAATCCTATTGTTGTTAACAGTTGTTGTTGACAGTATGTCAAACAAGTACAAATGAAAATTTTGTGAAGAAAATGCAACTTTACATTGGTTTGAGCCACCTTGGATTAGTTATCAAGAAAGAGAAGTTCAAACTACCTTCTGTGACCTTCTCAGCAGGAGTTCTGCAGGAAGTCAAGGAGGAAGACAGTTCTTCCGAGGAGGACAATCACATCCAGGAAGGGAGTGTTCAAAAGCTTTCCTTCAGAGGCACTATGCAAGGCAAGTGCATGGAGGCTAAAAGAAAAGGGTGACGTACTCTTAGTTATTGTTCAGATCAGTATAGCAGTATTTTGGAGTCCAAAAGCTTTTTAGTGGGAAGGTGTGATTCAAAATGGATCTAACATAGACTTCTAAGTCTAAAAATCTTCCTCAGAAAGGAAAATGAAATTTAAAGGATGCTCTTGGGAATAGTCTCATTGCATAAATCTCTTCATTATGAATCTATCGCAATTTGAATGGGCTAAAATAGACTTTGAATGCAGAAGTTATTGCAAAAAGAAGATTGCCCATTATCCTTAGAAAAGGAGGAAAATTCTTATAAAAATGGGCTTTAAGGCTTTATATGCGTTCCTTAAGGAAATCGCATCGGAAAGGTTAAAGGGAGGACTTAAGAGAATATGGAAGGACTCCCCGATTGCGACCTCTAACATATCGCATTTGAAGTAGGTCTTCACGCGATATCGGAGCCCCGGGCATTGTGGCTTGCAATTGTGATAAAGTGGGGTTGGCGATCGATATCGACGATATATATTGGATTGGAGATATATATATCGGTCGATAGAGTCCATTGGGCCATTGCGATTGTGATATGCGATTCACCAATATCGGTGATCAACAATCGCAACCACAATACATATAGGGTCGTCACATATGTGATACGCTGATGCGATGGGCCAATAGCGATAGCGCTGATAGAGTGGTCGACGATCGGTGAATCCCCGATACAAGGGCCGTTGTGACTTGCAACATGCAATAAAGGCCAGACTAGATGAGGTTTATGGACGTGATTTCATAAGTTTTGAAATCCAGATTTACAGGATTTCTACGTATTCCTGTGTAATTGGGTTTTTTTTACCATACGCAATGCGATTGTGATATGCGATGGAAAGGTGGACCCGATAGGATTTTAAGCATGATTCTATATTATTTGAGTTCCGGCAAAATGCCCCATGATGGGCTTTCATCAATTTTCCTGTTATTGCGTTACATGTTCAAACGTGAGATTTCTGTAGGAGGAAGGCCAAACGACCAGGTTGCCCATGCACACCAGTTCATTTCATTGGAAAATTACTTTTTGTAATGAAACAGTTGACCTTCAATGATGGAGGTGGACTGTAACTGTTGTGTTACAAAAACACATAGAACACAATTGACAAGTGGCTGAAGGTTGCTAAGATTTGCTTGAATTTCGAGCCAACCACTGATAACACAAAGAGTTATGCTCAAGAGAAGTACGATGAAGCCCAAGAGGTTCAGAGATGCTTGAATGCTGAGTGTAAACCCGTAGGAGGCAGTCAGCGGAGTCGAGGTGACTTAGAAGCAGAAGGTCACTTGGAAGTTAAGCGAAACCAGAAGCTCATGAGAGCCAGAGCCGAGAGTCTGAGCCAAGAGCTAGAGCCAGAACTAAGAGCCGAGAGCCAGAGCCAGAGCTAGAGCTAGAGCCTAGAGCTAGAGCCAAGAGCCGAGAGCGAGAGAGCCAAATAGCCAGGGATAAAAATGGTATTCTAAACCCATAGGTTCAGTTGTAAACCAATGGAGTTGAGTGTAGAACTTGTAAAAAAAAGATTACCATAATCCCAGAGAGTCTAGTCAAGTTCACTAAAGCTCACAAAGACGTAGCCCGAGAGGTTTGGGTGAACTCCTAATTATATTGTTGTCTTATGTGTTTGCTGAATTATTGCTCTATTTACTGTTATGTGTATTTAAATATCAGCATAAGCAAATATACATAAGCACTTGAACAATTTAAAAACAAACACAAACATACACCTCTTTCAAGCACGTTTAGTTTTGCAATTATCAATCATAAGCATAGATCTTAGGAATATATAAGCTTTGAAGTGGGAGAGGTTTTTGTAAATTCGACAAGAAGCATTTAATGCCTGATGCAGGGAAGGCCCTGCAAAACCCAAGATTCTTTCTCTCTTACTCATGCATATAAAAGCATGTGCCTAAATCAACAGATCAACTCATTAGTTCATTGTTCATATGCACCTTCCTCAATCGTGGAAATGGCGGATTAATAGAACAAGTTCACAAATCATCCAATCTATATATATCTGATTGAAAATAAAACAATTATTTACAAACTTGGCCAAATAATTAGAATTGATGGCCCTTACAACTACCCGAAGGCTCCCAACCAGAAACCTCTCACACTCTATCTCTCTATCTCTCTCTGATCCTCAATGTCCTTGAGGCTACATTATTTATAAAACTTAACATGATTAAAAAATCCTAAAATCACTCAACTAAAACCTCTAAGAGTCTACATGCAATGCATACACACGGTGAAAAGCATCTTGAGGCTTTTTCCCATCTTTTTCCCTGTTCTAAAATAGAAAAGCCTTCCTTATCCACATCTATTTCTTTTATGCCTAAAAACACTCCCTATTTTATTAGAAATAACAAAATATTTAAAATAATTGCACCCCCCCTTTTTATTCCATATTTACAAATGAAGACGGTTTTGATGCTCCTGCATCATACACCTAACCTTAAAACTAATCATGATCCCCTGATCATGTGTTGGAATCTGTGTATGCCTGGATCCCACACTTTGTGCTGCAAGTTTCCATTTGCCGCTACTTCTGTCTGTTGTTCTTCTCCAGGTCTCCACACTTTATGCTGCATCACTCCACTAGATGTGCTCTCGTAATCTTCTATTGTCTTCCTTTTGCTGCTTCTCTTTTGTTTCACTGCTCCTGGTCTCTTTTGGGATTCTTTCACCATCATTTGTCTCACCAGTTCAATTTCTTTGTCCAACATATTTTCTCCATCTTCTTCAGTAAGACCTTTATTCACAAAACAATTGTTAGAATAAAAAATAGAAGGCTTCAGTGCCTCTTCTGCTGCTACCATTGTTGTCTCATCTGTCACTATGAATGTTGCTGCTGCTGTCGCCATAGATGTTGCTACCTCCCAAACTTCCTATCCCTCTGCAACATGCTTTGGCTCATCACCTGCAATTTCATCTGTAATTTCATCTGCAACTTTTTCTTTTGGTTCACTGCACTGGCCTCTTTCTTCTGCAATCTTCCTGTCATACTCTAGATTCTCCAACTAATATTTTAACAATGCAATCTCTCTGTAGCATCGCTGAAGCATCTCATCATCACCTGCATTCATGCATAAACTTTCAGTATCAACTGTTACTTCCTTTATATGTGCTTTAGACTGATTCACTTCTTCTGCATCTACAAGAACTTCCTCTTCTGCTGTAACAGTTTCACAAGATGGCACATCCTCCTCAACACCTGTAATCACATCACAATTGTCAGCTATACAAACACAAGAGTTCACATTATCCAGCTGATCTGGATCTACCCAATAATTCAAGAAATCATCAATAATCTCCTCCTCTGTTTCATCAATGGAAACCTCCTCTGCAATTGTCGCCAAATCACTCTCTTTCCCTTCAGTGGAAAGATCCATTTTCCTTTCCGATTTTCCCGATCTTGTAGCCATTCTTCCAGTACCTGCAACTGTGCCTTTATTTCTGCAATCTTTCTTTCTCGAAATCCTGCAGTCATCTCATCTCTGTGGCATTTCTCTGAACCTCTTCCTCCTCAAGAAAAACTCCTTCTACCTCTGGCAGACTGCTTCCTCATGAGTTTCTTACTCACCATGAGTTGCACTAGCCTCTGCAACAACAATCTCTCTTGCTGCAACTTACCTCACCAATCCTTCCCTCCGGATCTGGTCTTTTGGTAAGTAGTGGTTCACTGCCTCTGGAACATCTTGAGCACTCTCTCTGCTCTCTCTAGGCTATCTCTTCAACTCACCTTACACTGTAATTGTCTTCTCTATCCAGCCTTCAGCTGAATGCTAGGTTCACTGCCACCTTCTCTGCAACCATAAACTTAAATCATAAATTTCAAAAAATCATCTCACCTCTAAGATCTTGTCTTCTTTCCACTTTTTTTCACTTGTGTATGCTGCATATCAGTTCTTCTACAAAACATTCTTCAATGAAAATAGAGCCAAGCTCTGATACCACTTGATGCAAGGCTGGCCTGCAATACTTATCACCTGATGCAAGCCAAGCCTGCAATACCCAGGATACATAACCCCAATGGCCAATTCAATTCAAATGCATCTTTTTGAAACCTGAGTACTACCACGAGATAAATTTCACAATTCATATGTCATGCCTCAAATGCTACTCTGAGGCATCGGAATCTTGACACCATACAAAAATCACCAAACGAAAAAAACATGCAAAGGTCCACACCTACTAGAATGCCATATGTTATCTGATGCCCATACTTTCTTTGATACCACTTGATGTAGGGAAGGCACTGCAAAACCCACGATTCTTTCTCTCTTACTCGTGCACATAAAAGAATGTGCCTAAATCAACAGATCAACTCATTAGTTCATTGTTCATATGCACCTTCCTCAATCGTGGAAATGGCGGATTAACAAAAAAAGTTCACAAATCATCCAATCTATATATATCTGATTGAAAATAAAACAATTATTTACAAACTTGGCCAGATAATTAGAATTGATGGCCCTTACAACTGCCCGAAGGCTCCCAACCAGAAACCTCTCACACTCTATCTCTCTATCTCTCTCTGATCCTCAATGTCCTTGAGGCTACATTATTTATAAAACTTAACATGATTAAAAAATCCTAAAATCACTCAACTAAAACCTCTAAGAGTCTACATGCAATTCATACACATGGTGAAAAGCATCTTGAGGCTTTTTCCCATCTTTTTCCTTGTTCTAAAATAGAAAAGCCTTCCTTATCCACATCTATTGCTTTTATGCCTAAAAACACTCCCTATTTTATTAAAAATAACAAAATATTTAAAATAATCACCCCCTTTTTATTCCATATTTACAAATGAAGAGGGTCTTCATGCTCCTGCATCAATGCCCCATTTTCAGATCAATTAGATATTTTTAAAATATATATAAATTTAATTATATATAATTATTTTTATAGTTAATAATAATAGGTAATAATTATAAATTAAAATATAATTAATTTTTAATATTATTTTTAATTTTGTTAATGTAAAATTTATCATGATAAATATTTTATTTATTTAAATATAAAAAATGTTTAAAATAACTCATATATGTCTTCCTACCTGATCTCCTTGGTAGGGGACTTACCTCAAATCTGTCTATTTCAACCTTTTCTCGACTTGCATTATCATTGATTACATTATCTGTTACTTCTTCTTCTTGTTTCTGCTCCTGCTCTTCATCTTCCTCACTGTTTTCTTCTACTAGCAATGGAATGTGGCAATCACTGTTAGAATCCTCCTTTCCTTCTTCAACCTATTCATGAAATATGACATCTCTGCTTGCAAAAACCTTGTGAGTCAGAGGATTGAATAACTTATATGCCTCGAACTCAGTGCCATATCCAACAAATATACATTTCAGGGCCTTTGGATCTAACTTCTTCCTATCTGCCTTATGTATATGAGCATAGGCTTTTGACCCAAATATTCTTAAGTGACTTACTAATGGTTTGAATCCAAACAATGCTTCAAAAGGGGTTTTGAATCCTAGACATCTAGTAGGACTCCTATTCTTTAAATACACAACAGTGTTAATAGCTTCTGCCCAAAGACCATTTGATAGACCCTTACCTTGAAGCATGCTCCTTGTGCACTCCACAAGAGTTTTGTTCTTCCGTTCTTCCACTCCATTCTGCTATGGAGTGTGGGGCACTATAAACTTTGCACAATCCCATGATGCTTTTCACGAACTCTCCCAACCTGTATTCTCCCCCTTGATCTAAGCAGAGAATTTTTATCCTTTCTCCTCTCTGGTTTTCTACCATAGATTTAAACTCCTTAAAATACTGAAAGGCTTGACTCTTTTTATTCAGAAAGTATATCCATGAAAATCTAGTGCAATCATCTGTAAATAAGAGAAAGTAATATGCTCCTCCTAATGACCTAGTTTGCATAGGTCCGCAGATGTCTGTATGCACCGGTTCTAATATATCTCTTTCCTTTCTATTAACATGCAAAGGGAACTCTTCTCTATGCATTTTTCCTAATGCACATCTATCACAATCCAGCTTAACATTATGGAAAACAGGGAGTCCATCAACCATACCTTTTCTCTGAAGTAGGATGAGGTCTTGCAGATTAAGATGGATGAATCTCTGATGCCAGAGATCTCTGGCTGTCGGTCCACCTGTAACCATTGCTTGTTGTGGCATACTTTTCACATCTAGTCTGTACAGATTCCCCACACACACTCTTGTTGCAACTGTTTCCATCTGGCTATCCTTATTGACACAGTTAGTCTTAAAGAATTGAACTTGCATGTCCTGATCAATAATCGTTGAGACAGAGACCAAATTTTTCTTAATTCCTGGAACATACAATACATTTTTAAGATGTCTAATGTCACCGCTCGGTAACTTTACAGGAATTTCACCATATCCTTTGATTTCATATCCAGTATCATCTCCTAAATAGATTTTCGACCCACATGAAGTTTCTTTAACAAATTCAAACCAATCCTTCTTACCAGTCATATGTGAGGATGTGCCAGAGTTGACATACCATATGTCGTCCTCATCTCCCTTTGAAGCTGAAAGAGCACAATCGACTATAAATAGTCGAATTTTGTGGCTATGGTCCTCTTCTTCCTCAACAAAGTAACCCTTATGTTTTCTCAGTTTGTTTCTTCCTTCATCTGCATGCCTCTTGCAACAATCTTTAATCTGATGACCAGATTTCCAACAGTAAAAACATTTCTTGCAGGGAAAATTATTAGCAGACATACCTTTAAGCAGTCTCTTCTGAAATGTGTTGGCTCCTTTCTGCTACTGATGCTGCGGTTGTTGATGGTGCTTCCCTCTATACTGTCTCCTTTTTGCAATCAGAGCAAGGTCATCGCTTTTTTATTTCAAATTTTTTCATCTCTCTTCTTCCTGTAGCAGAATCCATGTCAGCTCTTCAAATGTAGGGAATTTCTCTCTTTCTGATAGCCCTGTGATAAACACCTGGTATTCATCAATCATTTCGTTCAACGTGATCATGACCAGATTTGAATCAGAAACTTCCTCTTCGATATCTCCCAATATGTCCTTCAGGTCTTTGACTCTAGCAATGAATCCAGCAGCAGACTCAATCTCCTCCATCTTTAATGCAAACATCTTGCCTTTGAGTGACAAGACACGATTTGTATTCTACGTCTAGTATAGGTTTTTGATCGTCGTCCAAATGTCAGTGGCCGATTTACTATCTCTAATATGTGGGATAACATTGTCCTTGATGGACATCTTCAATATGACCTTTGCTTTTGTCTCCCTTTTATCCCAATCTTTTTCTTGTGCAGTTGATCCTGGTCTCAACTCATTCCCTATAATGATCGACCATGCATTTGCACTTTCAAGTAAAGTCTGCATCTTGAATTTCCAGTTGGATAAATTCGATCCATCGAGTTTTCCAGACTCGTGGAGATACTATTCTATACTGTTATTCATATTGGACTGATAAAATTTTTGATCTTTTGATGAATAAGTCTATCCAACTAAACACTAAAAAAAATCACCACATACTAGATCCGAACCTTTGTTTTGCTGAAAAAAAAATTATACCTTCAATGAGCCACCACCGGGCAAGTCCGATCTGCTGCCACCTAACAGATTAGGAACTCCAATGCACCTCCACCGGGCAAATCCGATTTGTTGTCACCCAACCAGATCAGGAACTCCAATGTGCCACCACCAGGCAAATCCAATCTGCTGCCACCGAACAGATCAGGAACTCCAATGCGCTACCACCGGGAAAATCCGATCTGTTGCCACTGAACTGATCTGAAATTTCAAAGTGCCACCACCGGGCAAGGATGATCTACAAAAAATTGCAAATTTTTCAAAGAGAAAGAGGCTGGCACTCCTTGACGACGAAAGATCCGCGCCGAAAACAAAATCGATGTGTCTTACGAAATTGGCGCGATTATCACTCTCAATTCCGTGCCAATAGCAATTTCTGGTGCACTAGCGCGATTATCACTCTCAAGCCCGCGCCAAATGGCGCAACTGTTTCTTAAAAAACTGCGCTAACCCTTCTTTCTGCTCAAAAATGGCGCGACTGTTTGCGACGAAACCGCACCAACCCTTCTTCTGCTCAGAGATGATCAGTCATCTGAGACCTGTGCTTCAGGTGTTACTGCAGTCCACGTGATTCTACGAATGCTTCTATATACACTACCGCCACTACAGTTCTCTAATCAATGATGCATCTTAAAAAAAAAATAAGGTTTTCCCTACTATGTGCTCTGATACCAAGATAAAAATTAGACTTCAATTGAAAAGGAAGGAGTTGCAGCTCACAGGTGAGTATTGCACCTGGAGACTGCACTCAAACAAAGAGAACTCTCTCCATACACTCTACTATTCATGAATAAAAGATTACATCATTAAGGACAACAGGAAGTTGCAACCAAACTCCTAAACTCTAGGAACAAATCCTAAACTAAGGAGATACGTTACAACTATTGTAATCATTTCTCCATTAATACAAAATAATATTAATTATTTTCAACTGAGTAATGATAATATGTAATAAATGAAAAATATACCCTTTAACGACATAATTACTTTGTTTGTTAAATAAATTGTGATGTGAAAGTTTGTGTGGGAGAACATTTTGGAATTAGGCAACCCATATATTCAATATATATATATTTTTTAATATATATAATTTGCTTGAATTTTTTTAATATAATTTAATGAAAATGTTGGCCTTTATTCATTAGGAGTTATTATCTAATACTTTAAAATCATGAAACCATTTGAGTAGAAATACATAACAAGTTTAAATATACTCATAAAAGCTTTGAAAATAGATTAGGGAAGTTTGTACTCTATTTCGTGGAGATTCTCAAAGCATTCTACAAGTGAAGGAGGTGTGGTATCAAAGCATTATGCATTTGAAGGACGTGTGTTTTTAAGGCATAATGTTCCCAGGCAAGTGAACATTTTGGTAGATGATATGGTATTTTTCTTGAAGTCAAAAATACTATTAGGTTGAATTATAGTTGAATTTTATTGAAATTGCCTAAACCATTTACCATTTTTTTATTGAACCATTTACATTTTCCTTTATATTTTTTGTTTTTAAATAAGCTATTTGGAATTTCTCATCACTTTCTAATATTTATAATTTTTAAGATTGCAACTATTAATTCATAAGAAACAAAACATATCATAAATTTAATTTAAGCATAAATGTAGATTGAATATAAATATCAAAATAATGATATTTCCTTTTATAATTAAGTTAAATTTGAGATATAACCTAATTTTCTAAAAACAATAAATAATAAATTATATATAGTTTTCAAAACAATTCTATAATATTAAAAAGTTCATTAATTTAATTTTTTAAATAAATTTCACAATATTTAAAAATTAAATTGTTTATCCTTTTATAAATATTAATCATAAGTAATTATAAAATTTTCAAATAATACTGAGCTATAATTAATTAATTTTATCTTCTAATAAAATCATATTATTCTTATCTTTTTATAAAAATCATAAAGAAAAATAAAAATAAAAATAGTTTTCTTAAGTTAAAATAATTAAAATAATTAAACACAATATTTTGTTTTATTTGTAATTTATGAAATAAAATATTCTATTTTATTTACATAAAAATTATCAATTGTTTTCTTTGATAATAGTTATTTCTTTAAACATTTTTAATATGTGTTTACCTATAATTATTAATGCAAATTATATTACTTATATTAAAACAATTTAGATTGCAATTGTCTTTGCAAAATCTTAGAACAATATTTTGACATTATAAGAAATGAAGGTTGTATTCTCACTTTAATAACTAGAAAAGAATAATGTGTAGACATTACCAATAATTTTTATGACATGCTAATGAAGTTATATGATAGTTAGGATCTCATACTTGTATCCATATGGCTAAATCATACTAGATGACTTGTATCCATGGGATGGACAATAACGTCATAGATTATGTGCTTTTAGATATCCCCTTTTTAAATGACCATAAACGTGAATTTCATCATAGACCTTTATCGTAATTGTAAAATTTTTCTTGCACAAAAAATCTATTGAGCAAAAATGGAGTAATATAAGATACTTTCATTTTGATGAAAATAAAGTTAAACTTTTTTCAATGTCTTGAACTAAATATGCTATCCTATAATAACGATATTGAGGACCTAAATCATAATTTTATGACAAATCTCTCTACTTCCATTAAAAAATTCTATATTGAAGTGCTAGGGAAAAAGACAAATAGGATAGTCAACCCAGGTATGACAACAAATGTGAAAATGGTATAAAATCCATCATGGATACTTCCATTGAGTGCTTAAAATTAGATAAGATAAAAAGATACAAAGCCATAATTTAGAGGAAAAGGGGAACTCCGTTGATAAATATCAAAAGAATCTTATCCACCTATCAAAGATCCATCCTAAGGGATTGTGAAGATGAGTTTTGATTTCCAAAACTAAAGAAAATAATATAATCCTCTAAATGAATGTAACTTCTACTTCAAAAATCCATATGAATCTCCTAGTATTGTGGAAAATATTTCAAATGTTTGTATACATGATGAAGTGTCTCTTATAGAACACTTAAAATTTGGGGCTAAGAATCTTGCAAAGGGGAAGCCTATGGACATCAAAAGTACACTGGTGAATAGAAAATTTGAGAGCCTATCCTCATCCATGATATACCCAAACTCTTCAATTTAGCAGTTAACGGGGATTTTGTAAATCGTAGACTCAAGGAATCATTATTCTTATCATTAAAAGTGGGGATAAAAATAATCTCTTTAATTATAGGGCTACTATGATTATCCCCATCTTATCCAAGATTTAAGTATTTATTTCGGAAAAAAAGATAATAATATGGCTTGAAAGTCACAAAAAAGAGTTAAGGACAAGTTTGATTAGGGGGCATCATTCGATTATGCAACATCATGTTCTATTTACAATCATTATGGAATTATTTTGCAATAATAAAACCAAACTTGTTGGTTGTTTCTTCAATTCAAAAAAAATTAAAATTATACTATTCTGAGGACTAACCTTTGGAATATGTTAAAAGAGCTAAAAGCTCATGGTGAGCTAAGAGCTACTAATATAGGGCAATATGAAAGTGCCATTCCCAAGTTTAGGAACATTGATGGGTTTTCAAAAGAAATTAATTGTAATATACGAGTAAAACAAAGATGTACCCTATCCCATACTTTGTTTGGTATTTACATTGATAAGCTAGAATATTGGTTTGAATAAGTTAGTTGTGCTAGCTGGAACATTGGTAGTATAGTCATCATCCTTCTTCTATAGCACTAAATGTCATCAAAATGTCATATGTTTATTGCATGCGATAAATTTATACTTGTCTTTAAGAATGTGATGCACTTTTTGTGCACCTGTATAATAAGTTAATGCTTGTTTTTTCAGGGTTAATCCAAAGGATAGATATGAAGTGAAAATTTATGAATTCCCATTCTTTAGTATACTTTGGTTGGGGCAATGACCATGCTATACTCTCCTAATGGTATTAGTGTTATTATGCATAATTTAATGGGTTACCATTATTTCCTCCTTGAGCCTCTCACTCAAGGTGGGAATCCCACCTATTTGTGGGAATCAACATCACATTAGAACGATATTCCTCTTTGCCTCTTTCTTGCAAAGGTAGCAATGTATGCTTCTTACCATTTTTCTCAAGTGTACATGTATTCCTTCTGCCATCATGGATAACCCTTCTATTATAATTCCATGGCCTTCCCAACAAAATATATTAGACATTCATGTGAATTATATCACATAATATTTCATCCTTATACCTCCCAATATTAAATTACACCTTACACTATTTATTTACTAGAATTTGATGCCCTTGTATAAGGGGTGGGATTTCTTGTTCTTTTCAAATCAAGTTTCTTTACCATCTATGTAGAAACAAGATTGTCTATACTACCACTATCAATTACAACTTTGCAACACTTACCCATTAAATTGCACATGTTCATGAACAGACTTGAACAAGCTTTTCCTCTAAGATGGTTCCTTAACTTCTTTCTCCGATTTTATTAAGACTCTTTTCATAAGCAAGATATTTGCTCCCGCAAAAGTTTTGTAAGTAGATTCACATTTTATTCTTTTGTTTCTTCCACATGGGAATTCCTTTAACCCACTAGAGTATTTTCAGGTCATTAACCCACTAGAGTATTTTCAGGTCATTCAGGTGGCGTATGCCCAATTTTTCACATGTATATCATCTAGCTTGGTAATCTCTACCTCTGCCTCTTAGAAAAATCCTCTACCTCTAAAATCACCTCCTCTTGGTGACTGATTACTAGGAGTTCTAATTTATTCTATTAGAGGTGGGTATATTCATTTTTTGTGCTTTCCCTAGTACATGACTTTTTCCAAAGCTCTCTTCTCGACTATTGGGGTTTACTTATTGGGTGGG
>APFE031519308.1:43663-76609 GCA_000404065.3 Pinus taeda | reverse complement strand
GTGAGGGATTGTCATTCTCATTCTTGATTCTATCTATCTCTAGTTACCGAAAAGAAAGAAATAAAGATTACTTCATAAGGTAAGGCCGGCGAAAGGCGAGACCACCTTGGTAAAATGGGTGCCCACACCTGGCTTTTTTAGGACTTTCCTGGCTGGATCTATCCACCTGTCCAAGTTAGTGCCGTAACAAGCTAACTCACCCACCCATTGTAGAATAAAGGCTACCGGCATTAGTTCGCGCAAGCAAGCCATAAGGCAGGCCGGATGGTAGGGCGTACCACTTCATCCACCAGCATGACTCCGCAGGCCACGTAGATATCCGCCTTCGTAATACCCTATGAACCGTAATGGATGGGAAGGTTCTGAAACGGGAGGGGAAAGGCCTGAAGTGACTTATCGGGAGGGGGGGCTGGGTTGACCCCAAAAGACTTTCCAGTTGAACACTCCGTAATAGGGGAGGGGGTTATCCCCTCATATTTCTCAACTCAAGAGATACAGAGTGTAAGTCTATTCTTCCCAAAATCAATTATTCCAGTCATGAACGAGATATATTAATATAGTCATTATGCTTATTCTTGGGTTTATTATTGTAAGGCCTGCCTCTAGTTACCGAAATCAAGATCATTATATATGTCATTACGTTATCGGTTTCTGAATGAGGGATATTCCGAGCATGTATTATATATGTCATTATGCACAAAGAAATTGGGAATATTCGATCACTGAGCATATATGGGCATATTTCATTATGGTTTCTCATTTCTTTCTTCCAGTCATGAATATCTCTCCTTATCTCAGGAGCATCTCTCTGGTTCAGAAATGACATATATAATATATGGAATTATGACATAACTCAATTCGACATATTCTATATGTTACGGTGAGACTTGTCAATTGGGGGTGTAATTCTTCTTCCAATTCGTTCCATTCATTGGTCATATTCTCTCCCTGATGACTCTCTTTGCAGTAGCGAAATTCCTACATCGTCTTATAGTAAAACACACAAAGGCAGGAACCCAGACCTACCCATTGTTCCTCCGCCACCCACCACCTTTGATCAAATTCTTGTGTTTTACAAGTCAGTCAGTCATGACCAGATAAAGCAGGTTATTGCCTCAGCAAGCAATACGATCGGGGAGAACCAATCAGGGGGAATAAAGTGAGATGAGTGCCAAATCGAGCTGATCGATCTGTAATAAGCCGAGGACGGAGGGGCAAGGCCTAAATGAACGAGAAATAATATAAACAAGTGGGTCTCGCCTGTCCCGAAGCCGGGGAGGTCATCCGATGACCGGACCGGGCTAGACGGAGCTGTTCCTGGAATCCCTGAAATCCAACCAAGCAAACCTTGAAATGACCTGAAAATCAATAAATTACGCAAAATCCAATAAAATGAAATGAAATCCAAGAAAATAGAAGAAAATGAAAGCCAATTAACCGAACTCCTGACCTCGATAAATCAAGAACGGAAATTGAAATAATAACAAGAACCACTTAAATAAATGAAAAGACAAGCCAATAAAAGAAAATACCCGACCTGCAAAGCCACGAAACTACCAAACCAAACTAGAGATTTCACCGGGCTATGACCCATCTCGAGCCGTCATCTGGAAGTCCAATTTCGTATATCAAGGTTCAGGTTCGAATCTCCCGCTTCGTGTCTTGCATGGGCGCCTTAGGCGTGATGATTTTTTTCCCAGGGAGAGATTGAAAGCTGTTTCCAGATATAGGATTTCACTGTTATTCCTTGCACTAGGAAGCGCAAGCCCCTCCGGGACCTTTTCCCATCCTATGTTTCCCGACACCAAGTTATGGCTGCTATGCTGGAGTGCAGATGTGAGTGGGATACGGGCCGACTTCCCATATTGGGCCGAAGGTGGTTCCCGCACCCCACCAAGTGCGTCTAACCCACCCAACCAGTTTCTCCTGCACGCACTCTACGTCGGAGTTGATGCGATGGCCCATATCGCGTTCGCGGGACTATGTCTTTGCTCTCCCACCCATGAAGCATGGCTTTGGAATGCCATTTAGGTGCCCGCCGGGTGCTCCAGCTGGGCCAACAATTAGGATAGGTGCCATCCATCTTTTCTTCTGCACCCACGTATGTTGCGGTTCGATGAACCGACCTTGTTTCGATGTCGAAGGAAGTGATTCTTCGATGCATCGTTCCCAAGAAGAGAATGAGAGAGATTGAGGGAAGATATGGGCATATGTCATTATGGTTTCTCACCGATACAATGCTCTTCAAGTCTCGCTTCCCTTTCAGGTAGATAGAATTACGAGCTAGGGGTAGGCTTTCAAGAGAGAATGACGGGGCTTTCCATCCTGAAATGATCTTGTCGAGCCTGGCTCACCGAAATGAGCTATTTGAGTCACCCTCGCTCCCCTTTGTTTCAAGATAGAGATAACAGCATGCTTCGCTCCCCTTTCAATCTCTCCAGGCAGGTGGCAAATGGAAGTGCTACTTTGACGCTATGTCCAGGGTCCCCGCAGGGCACCATATTCACACGCCCAGGCTATATAGTAGGGGGCCAGGGAGGCATCTTTCACACTTACGAAATGCCCATGCCTACCATGAATCGATCAATCAGATTCGAGCCGTATACCCTCTTTCCAGCTGGAGGAAACACTCATTATATATGTCATTTCAGCCCTCAAATGACCATAGCGAAATGACGGAAATATCTGATCGAAGTGGATCATTTTTCAGCAGTGAAATGACTGAGTTTATTAGGGAAATGACTGAAATCTATTATATATGATTCAGTGGTGTTCCAGATGCATGAAGAAATTGGAAAGAGTTTTCCGTACCGAAACTTCCTGGAAGAAGGGTGACAGCCTCTTCCTGGAAGAAGAGGTGCTGCTAGGACTATGATGAGGAGGACGCTATATCACTTCAATTAGTGGGAAAAGGGCCCGGGAGGAACAGGGGAGAAGGGAATCAATCCCCATTACATTCAGATAGTTACCTAGGTAGGAGCTTCTTAGCCTATTTATCATACGTCATTACTGCATCGTTATATCTCCTCGGATTGAAGGAAGATAGAATCAATTCCTAGTTCTAAATGGAATACCAGTTGCGTTAGCTGCAGATACCACATACGAACAGTCCCAGATTACGGGCCGAATACGTAATTCCCAGTTCAGCGAAGACCCCATTACGGTCAGACGGGAACGTTACAGTCTAGATTGATATCTACTCGTTAGGCATACCCCCCTCGACCTCTTAACCTTATATTTACGTATACAATCACATCATACATTCAGCAATATCTGTATGCAGGCAGGGTTACAGGCAAGCGAAAGCAGCTTGTCAAGCAAGAACATAACCGGTCCCAGAACGATCACAGAGCTGGGACATTATTGTCATTTCCCAGAGCCTGATTTTATTGAACAGAACCGGTCCCAGAACATCACAGAGCTGGGACATGAGACAGATCAGAGGATGGGACATTAGAGAGATAATAGCTGGGCCATGTGAGTGAAAGTGAGCTGGTCCCACTGCGAGAATAGAACTGGTCCCACAAAGAACGTTCCCACAGAAAGAAGAAAGAGATCCAAATATTGTCTATGGTCTCACAAAAGCTGATCCAGGAATGAATTTAGTATATTGGGTCCCAAAACAAAATATGGCAGGTCCATATGAGACGGATCAACGAGAGCTGGCAGCCACACAATGGACCTTTTACATCGATCTATATACCCAGTACAGCTATTCAGTTAGGCAGGAATTGAGCATCTTTATATATGTAATTACTGCATCGTCATAACATCGTATATAAGATAGTCATAGAGAACTTACTTTTAGATCCATTTATATCCCTTAGAACAGTTCCTAAGCTGCAGAGTTATATACGTTCTTCCAGGAGCTTATTTGAACAGTTGGAAACCTTTGATCGGGAACATGAACCGAATAGACGTACGACATTTGCGGGAGCCGAAGAGAGACAATTACACACGGAATGGAATTACAGTCCCGTTAGCCCAAAATAAGAAAGAATACCGGTCAGAAGGCAGGAAATTCAATACCTAGTTCATATGAGTATAGCAGTTATATATGTAATGAAAGTGCAGTCCCGTTAGCCCACAAGATAAGAAAGAATACCGGTCAGCAAGGTCCCGGAGGGGCTTGAGCTTCCTAGTGCAAGGAAGGCATAAAATAATACACAGTTCATACGAATAGAGCAGAGTTATATATGTAATTCTAGTTCAGTCCCGTTAGCCTATTAGAGAGAGTTACAGATGTTAGATCAGTTGCCTTAGCCGAAGAGTTATATACGTATTGAAAGGAGCGTTAGCTGAAGGGTTTTGGGGGAAATAACAGTTGCGTACCAGGAGCTTAGCCCAAGAAACTACGTACGACATTACGAGATTAAGGAAGGGTCTCGGATACAGATAGAGGGTCGGGTCGAAACGAAAGAAAGTAGCACAGCCCAGTCCCGTTCCCTATGAAGCAAACGGTTTACGCTCCCATCTCCATCATCTCATTACGAGATGAATTACAGGCAGGCGGGAAAGAGACAAAGAAAGCGAGATTAGATCCGGTCCCACAGAGCTTGTACCGCAGAGAGAGAATGGAATGGGCTTACAGAAGCGTCATGAGATTAGCTGGCACTAACAGAATGGATTTCACTATTTACCTATCATTTTCACTATTCTCATTTGAATTTCATAACCAATAAAAGAAGGGGTCACCTGATGATTTAGCTCGAAGTTCAAGTGGAATGAAATTGGGAGGCATAGCATATTGAAGGCTAGGTTGCGCTCTTTGAGTAAGATAAGACATGATCTGCCGAACTGAGGGTCTGGGCAAAAACCGAGGCAGTCGCCTCCGTCCGATAGAGGGAACTCACTCTCCGGGGAGGTCGGTCATTCTGCGGCATACATACATCAAGGCGTCCCTCCTTCCTGTCCTGCTGATGTGGCATGAAGATGCGGGCGGAAGAGAGAAAGGCCTTCAAATCGATCGTGTGTCCGCCTGGAGGGAATGGAAAAAAGCGACCATTCTCATATCTTATCCGGCCTGCCTAGCTTGAGGTGGTCGAGGGAGATCAATCAACTTGGTGCTTGGTGGAAGGCTTTCTTAATTTATTAATATAAAAGAAATAGGGGCCCGAGTTCTTATAGGTGAGAGTCGAGGAAGTCGAGGGAGGTCAGGTCATTGATGTGCTCTTACTTCTATTCCGTATATGATATGATATGAGTTTTCGTCCCCGGCACCTCTTTCTCCTCCATAACGCCCGGACCACTTCCTGATTCCCAAGGACAAGATTCCGATCTATAATAGTGTTGTTTCTATTACAAGCATGAATGAGTGCCATGTATTCTATGAACTATTCAGCACATGTAACTAATACAAGGTCAAGTATAGTTAATTACGGGAATAGCTAGGTGATAACAGTGCTTGTTACATTGATCACTAGTAGCTTAAGCATGCAATGGAACAGATTAGCTATGAAAGCTTACTAACTCCACATATTAGGGATAATACGTATGTTATTAGTACTGAACAACTTATACTAGTCATATCTTATGGATATCCTTATAACAGATCAGAGCTTAAGTCTAATCATTATGCCGACTTTACCCTTGTTTCTTATAAGCAGATTGTCAAATAAGACTATTCTATATATACCATTGCTTTTATTATGCTAGTAAGAGGTTAGAGCTTGAACTATAAACATGATAGGAAGATCACTTATTATGAGTCATTGCTTGTAAGCTAACTACTTACATGACCTTTTGTCTATTGGAGACATGGTTCAGAGCTTCTTGTTACAGTGATTGGTTCTATATTACTAGTAAGCTTATGATACTTACAACGTAGATAAAGGACATAGTTAAGCTTAGGGTGATCGATGAATGATTAGGCATATACTTGATCTAAGTGTAATGGAACAAGCTTATACGGGAATAACACTCAGTCATAAGCATGATATGTATGATCAGTGTTGCCATAATGTAACCCGAACCCAATACATTCCCTTATGTAAAGCAAGCAGATGAGAACAACCCATTACCTGTGTCAACATAGTGCTTATTAGAACTCCATATTCAAATGGTTATGATTACTTTTCCTATCTATTAAGGTCAAGGTGACTTAGGGTTCTACTGAGCTTATAGAGTTAGATACAATGAAACCTATACATGACTATAACATCGGTAATATCAATGAACGTTGTATAAACATAATGTACAGTATGACTCTTGCTTATAACGTTTCAACATTGACTATGATTACCCTTATTCTAGTACAATAAGACCTGCTTTGTTCATCTCTATTTACCAGTATGTTAGCTCATACCTTACTTCAAGCTATACCCCAGGAATATAGAACACATCATAATTAGGGAAACAGTGTAGTATCCAGCTGAATGGTAATGCTTGGTTATTCATTACAGCGGATGACTGGGGGAATTCAAAGGATTTATTATATTTTAATATACTTGTTTCGAACAATTTTCTTTGACTCTTCGTCCATGTTTCGTTACTCTATAGTACCTCGATTATATTGCCCCTTTACTATGTCATTCAATAATAAAGAAATAATGATATATTTTTAAATCGTTGGGATAGACTCATTGTACCCTAAGACCCCACGCTAAGTCTCACTACACCACTATCGCTCCTCATTCACCATCTTTTCTTTCTCTAATTAGGTCTGACTATCTCCATTTCATGCAAGGACTTTTACGTATATCGAAACCCTTAGTATCTGGGAAACCCTTATCCTTAATGAAGATTATTTACATGTGCTAACATGGATATTAATACCTACTAGTGTGTCTTGTTTATATTGACATAAGGTTAGCATTGATTATGAATATTTATCATGGAAAATGTATGCAGCAAGAACCTATCATGTCTCGCAGCTGGTATTGTCCTTACGATCTTGAGTGAGGAGCTTGAGGCATAAATATGTTCACATGCCTTCTTATGGGAAGGTAGGCTGGTGTTGCATTATGTATTCATGAGCTCCACATATCCTTATTTATTTATACACAAATTTATGATTTTTTTTTAAATCATATATTATATATCTTATATATATATATATATATATATATATATAATATATATATATATATATATATATATATTTAATTTTATTTTCAAAATATATAATGTGATTAAATAATTTAATATTTAAATATAACTTATTAAAAAAATATATATTTGGTTTCATTTTTTTAATTGATGTATTAGTTATTATGTAATTTTGAGTATTAAAAAATAATATGTGTCGATGACTTATAGTTTTTTTATGTGGTTTATTTGAAAGATCTCTCAACATTCATAATATGTGTTACTATTAAAATAAAAAATTTCATAGTCATGTGAACTTTTAATTTTTCATGTGGGGCATTATTTAGGACCCTTTTTTTTGTAAGCAAGAAAAAATTTGTTATATTTTCAAAAGTTTACATAGAATACATCCATGGATAAACATGAGTAGACTAAGTCTCAGATGTGTTCGTTTTGTGTGCAAAAAGCTTCCTGACCTAAAGCATGTTTAGGAAGAACCATCTTCCCTTAAGTGGAAAACAATATGGTCTCCCGCAAAACCCAAAGACCAATGTTTGACATAATAGGACCAAAGAGAAAAAAAATGTGGACTAAAAAAATAAAAGACCACAAGAAAAACAGTAAAGTAGAGGCTCAAAGAGCCTTTCCTTGAGATGATTAACGAGCCTGGTCATGATGAGAGAGATACTGGAAGGAAGCATCATAGCCTTCAAGTAACCAAGGAGGTTGTTCCCCTTCACCAAACACACCAGCTATGGTAGTGTTGGCCTCCTATTGAGAGATATATCCCTTTGGATGGAATTCATCCATAATCTTGTTTATGGAAGTGAATTCCTTCTCCCTATTAGATTCAGTCTCTTCAGCCCTTCGTCCGAGATCAAAATCTCTTTTGTTGCATTTCATTTTTAGGTGTCTCATTCACTTCAGTCATTTGCATTCCATTAGGAACATCGGTCTTCTGACGAAAGGGTTTTGTCACTCATGTCCCTCATGTCATGTACCTGCCATGTACCTATTGGTCCGTGTCTATTCATCAAAATCAATTTTAAAGTCATTCATAGTCCTATTTGGTCTCTTGGTCAGAAAAAGGGTCATTTTAGCCATTAGGTTTAGGGTTTCATCTTCAAATAGTCTAATAATGTCCATAGGCACATGAGGGAGGCTCGAAATAAGTTTTCATTGCAAAATTTTATTGTAATAATGCTCGATCATGACTTTTCTTCAAAACTCTGTTTTGAAGAAAAATCGTCAAATTTCGTCTTTTGTAATAAATATCATGTGATTTTCAAAGTTGTTTCAGTTGTCAAGTCCTTCAAGCACAGCCCTGGTCACCTTTGCCAAATCAAATGACATCCATCCCTGCAAAATAGACAAAGAGATTCATCATCAGTTCAAAAAATCAAATGGAAACAAAATCAGAGTTTGTATTAAAAATTGAAAGTGCCAAAAGTTTTGCAAACATTATGAAAGTGGGTTTCATGAGCTAAAATCTCAAAGGCTCTTTGTTTATAAGCAATTCCTTCATTTGAAAAGATCATTTGTAAAAGAGAAGCAAGGCAGGGCAATCAAGTGAGAAATTAGGTGAAAAACCGCATTAAATTGCTAGGCGCAGCACACTAGGCATGAGGTGCGGCGCATACAGCTGGCGCGGTGCACTGGGCCCCAAACCGCAATGCATTTTTACACAAGCATGACACATTGGTGAGGCGCGATGCATTGGGTTGGTCGCATGGAGCATACAGACAGAGGGTTCAAAAATTGCTAGAACTTGCACAAATCACTCAAATCGCCCAAAAATGCATGGATTTGTCAGGTAGAGCCTCCATTATCATTTTCTATCCAAGTTGGGTGCTTACTTCATGTTTCTTGCTTCATGGTGATTTCTTAAAGAAGTTGAAGCCTATCATTTCAAGTTCCTCCAACAAAAATTGTTGCCTAGGGTTTTGATGACTATTTTGCCACCAAGTTTACTCCCTTATCCCTTTTTCATTGATTCCCTTATTCCTTAAGTTCCACTACACCCTTAAATCACTAATCCCTTATCCTAAGTTCCCTTTCCCAAAATCCCAAATGCACCAAACCCTAGTCTCATACTTAAAATTCCCAAACCCTAATGGCTATCCCAAGAGCTTCATGTCACCATTCGGCAGAGTGTACCATTTTTCAGGGGGTTGTCATCATCATGTTAGGTTCCAATGGGTCATTTTACACCTTGTTCATGCTTCAATTGCACCTAAGTAAGGTTCATTTCCCTCTCCTAGGGTTTTGCAGACAATTTCTCTTGGATGGTCAAATCATCAGCAAAACTTCCATGTGGATGTTCATACACCTTCCCCTGTCCTTAATGTACCTTATTAAACACTTCCCATCACTGAGATCCCCTAAATTCCTCATTTTTGCACAAACCCTAGTTTCTTGCTACAACTTGACAATTTCCTAGGTTGGGCCTGTGCTTAGTCCTTTTGGACCCCTTCCCTTCACTCAATATTTGAAATTCCACTTTCCCCTACTTTCTAACATCCCTCCCTACTTCCCAAAAATTTTCTCACGAATTTAGAATCCCCTTATCCCCTTCATTTCCCTTCATTTCGACAAATCCCCTGTTCCACACATCGGGATAGGATTTACTCCAATGATGTTTCTGAGCAAGAAAAGATGAATATGGAAAAACTGAGAGAGTTTTTTGTCTAAACTAGACCAAGAAAGAAAAACCTCCTTCACGTTTTACACAAGTGTCATGGTTTTAGAGAAATGTCAAAAATACAGTTGCCTCGGGAGAATTGATGCACCTCTGAAGTGACCTTGGGAAAATCACGTTTTCTCCTAGCATGGTTGCCCAAATGACTTGCTTGATGAGTCAAATGATAACTACACATAGGGAGCCTTCCAATGAGCTATCATGAGCGCAATTTGGAGCTAAGGAACATTTTCAAAAGTTGACTGCAACAACACTCTTCCTTGAGGCAGCCTCACTTGGCACATTTTGACCAGTCTTGGGAGATTTGATTTTTGATAGAGAAAATGAACTCCAAATTAAAAAATTATAGTTGGGTTTGAAAGTAGACTCAAATACATTTCCAACGAGATATCCCTTACCCAATTGGAATGCTGGGAAGGCCCTCAACACAGGTTTGAAAAACCGCACTACGCACAGAAAGTTTTAACAGAGGGTTTTTCTCCCTATGCGCCGTGCCACATGGCGCTCGCTTTTGCTAGGGAGCTCCAAATTACAAAAACATTGCATTTCTGGATTTGGCATGAAAAATTATGGTTTCTTGTTCATGGCCAAGAAATTTGGGTAGGCTTTGGCCCCTCAAAGAGGTCAAAAACACTCAAATAATGACCTCACTGCCCCTATTTTGACACACAGGAAGCAGTGTTGGGAGATTGAATTTTGGGAGGGGAAAATGGACACCAAATCTAGAAATTCCACTTGGGTTGGAAAGCTGACAGGCAGGGCTTTCCAAGAAGCTATCACGAGTTCAATTTGGACTTTGAAAAGGGCCTCCAAATCAGCTCCAAAGTTGCGCTATGCATAGAGATTTTGGGCGAGGCGCATAGAGGATTTTGGCGTATTTTTCACTCTTCAACTCAGAATTTCGGCCAGTTTTGACTAGTTTTACTTTTTGATGTTACTCTTGATCTAACTTGATGTAATTTTAGGACCATGATGTAACTTTGGCACATTTTTACTTGTTTTAGTAGATTCATTCACCAAAAGGTGAAATGTGAGTGAATGAATCAGTTTCCTAGCATATAGAGGCAAGTTGTTTCTTTGTTATTTTTCAGCTCCTTGTTTAGATATGGTTGAAACAGCTCCTAGAATGATAAGCTCGACCCCTAGAGGCAAGGGAAGGAGTTAGGCTTGTCTGTATTATGTAATTTCTCAGTCATTTTCATGGTTGGACACTTGGGATTGCTTGGCACATCATTGTACATTTTATCTGTGCATTTTTGGCAAAGGAAAGACCAAGGTTTTGTAGCACTTGTTGGGATCCATGTGGCTTTGTGTTTTGATGGTGCTTTTTTATATGTAATTGTAAGTTCACTGATGTTTATGTGTATCATTTTCTCTTCTCTTTTCTTTTGAAATTAAACAAATGAGTGACAAAGGTAGAATTCATGAGTTTGTTGTGCTCTACCTTTTAGTTTTGTTTAATTTTCAATGTTTTCTTCAGTTTGAAGAGGATTCTTGATAGCCTCTTGCCCTATTCAGATCCTTAGCAATCTTGTCTATCCATTCATTTAATCTAAAGAATCAAGACTACTTCCTACCTTTCCCCAACCGGAACTCTGCGAAAATTTGGCCTCATCCCCCGACCCAAATTTTCCTTTCCCATTTTCCAACTCAAAACCCCCAAAAAATCAAATCAAATCCTTGCACTTCATACCTACCCTAAGATTAGTTGTTAAATTGGTCATCTCAAGCCCCATCTGATTATCCTTTGCAAATATTGACTCGGAGAGAGCCCTCTCCTGTTCTCATAGGGCTAGCTACGAGGCTGAGCATGGTTTGATATGGACCTAGAAGCTTACCTTTTCAGCCTGAGGTAAATCTAGGCTCTAACATAGTGGCGACTCTGCTAGGGAAGAAATTTTATTTTCATTGTTTGGCTTTGTAGACTACAAATGGAGCCTGAAGATTAGCCAGGTAGCCTTCAAAACGCTTTTGTTTTGCATTAGCTCAAGTAGATAAAAGCTGCTTCAGTCAATCTTTGGTCTAGTTTAGAAACTGAACATCTGATCTAAGCGATCACCCCAGTACATGTATCAAGTTCAAATATTATGGTTGATGGTGGACAATGATCAGACATAAGAAGGCTGAAATCATTCACCTGGTGACTCCTGTAAAGACTCCACTAGAGGACTAACTCTTTCTATGAGAAAATGGAAGGATCTTACACAAAGTTTGTGTATCCAAAGTGGAATGGTATTCGGGATCTAATTTTCTTTCTTGTAAATCACTTCTTTGCTATTCTTCAAGCTGTCCTGAAACTTTTTCAGAATTTGTTGTATGATAAAGGTGATCAAAATCTTCAATTGACGTATTCAAAAAGTGTAAATACCAAGTTTCCCTTTGATCTTGGCCTCCTTACTTTTTCCACATCTTATGTTGACTCTCTTCACAGTGATGAGCCTAAAGAAAACAAAACTGATCCTGTAGCTCTTGTATATACTCCTACACCTTTTACAGTCCTAGATAGATATAAACCTCTTGTTTTACCTACTGTTCTCCATGCTTTCCTTGCAAATTATTACGTATATTTGCCGAGATTTGACGGTGAATGTAAGACTGTCAACGCTGAGCAGCATGTGTAGAATGTTGAGACTTTTCTAGACCTTTTTGAGGTTCATGACTAAGATGTTAGGATTAGGCTTTTTTCCCTTTCTCTGCAAGGCAAAGTCAAGAGTTGGTTCAAAACCTTGCCCGATGCGAGCATCTCAGATTTATAGTAGTTTGTCAAAGCTTTCCTCGATAGGTGGGTGGTAAGACAAAACCTGTTCTTCATTATAGAAGAGTATAACCAGCTGAAAAGATTGTCAGGGGAGACAGTACAACAATTTTTTGCTAGATTTAACCAAGTTTATTATTTGATGCCTGTTAATATAAGACCTCCTCCTGGATCCGCTGTCTTGCACTACCCGGGTGCCTTTGATCCAGAAATGGAGTTTCAGCTAAGAGAAAGGAATCTTGCAACACTTGAAGAGATGAAAAACAGTGTAGTAGATTTAGAGGCTCATTTGCTGATCAGAAGGGCAAAGATGAAGGAAGAAGAGGTGAAGAACATAGATCCAAAGTAATCAACATCTTTAGAGGAAAATCTTGACATTTTGGTAAGTGCAGTAGAAGAGATGATGCAAAATATCACCACAACGAATCATTTTGATGTTCACAATCATGGCTCGCTGATTGAAAAGGAGCAAGTTGCTGATCCAAAACATCTTCTTTCTTACCCCAGTTTTCATAGATCTGATAATGATTGTTTTATAGATCATCTTGGAGAAGAGATATCTGTTGATATGACATGTATGCTTGATGATGTGTTTTATACTGATGATTTTCCTCAGTTTGATTAGTATGATGATGATTATGTTCTCCAAACAGAAGCTAATCTTGCAAACAAATCAACAGCTAGTTTGTGGGAGGAAGAAGTTCACTTTTAGCAGCTTGAGTACATGTGATCAATCGATGCATATCAGCTATGACAATGACGAGGAAAGTGCAACAAATTGTGAAGTAAGTGAAGTATCTTTACCTTTTTGTTTTGCTTCATTTTAGTTCATCAGAGACAACATTCATGCAATTGGAAATCAATTGTTGACAAGTCTTGATCTGGACCATCTTGCAGGCAATGAAAACCTTGTTAAAGACTTCTCATATTCAGATTTGCAGTCCCCAAATGCCATTGATTGTCAAGTTGCAGATGACGACATGGAAACGACCACATATGATCAAATGATACAAGATGACTCTGTACCATTTTGTTTTGAATCATTTCAATTTTTGAAAGGTAAATTGCATAGTAAATCTTCAAATGAGCAGCCTGTAGGAAATCAACAATCTCTCAGTTTTAATGTGGAGGATGAGACAGATAGCAAAATTCTTGAGCAAGTTGTTAATGAGAAATCTTCCCCTGGAACGATTGATGAAATCATTTTGGAAACAAAACCCTCCCTAGCACTAGATTTGTAGCCAACAAACGCAATTGAAGATCAGATTACAAGTGAAGGCTTGGAAGCTGAAATACATGATTTAATGATGCAAGAGGATTCTGTACCCTTTTGTTTCGAAGCATTTCAATTTATAAGGTAGAATCTTCGTAATATCTCTAAAGAAAAAGATGAACAAGCAGTAGGATGTCATACAGTTTTAATGGATACATCGCAGCTGTCTTCTCATGTTTTTGATGATCCGATTGCTCATGTGCTGGATGATGTTTGTTGTAAAAGTTCTTCTCCATTAGCTAATCACGTGCTAGAAAAGAATGTTGATAATAATCTTATTCAAAAGTCGCCTTCATTGTCTTGTTTAACAGATTGTTCATTGCATAGCCCATACCAAGGTTTGCAGTCATATGAGGAGATTGGTAAAGGAGACTTATGCTCTGTTTGGAATCAGCAACAGAGTTTGGTTATTCACGAAATTCAGGACCCTTTTGGTAGCTTGCTGCAATCACCAAAGAAAGACAGCACAGCTGCGAGGAAAATTTTAATATCTAGCTATGAAGATTACTTGGACCAGAGCAGTAATGTGTTAATGGAAATCAATAGCTATGCTTATGAAGATCCTTTTGTAGCATTCTTGAAGTCATCCAAACAATTCATATTTTGCAAGTTTATCACCAGTCAACTTGATTCCAAGTTTCCATGGGAGTTTCCTTCCGATTCTTCCCTTTTCCTGTGCATCAGAAAGCATTTGGGAAGAAATCAAATAACAACCAAGATGCTTACTTGGTTGCATTGGCTATTCCATTTCACTTGATCAGCTGGTGAAAAGAACAATTAGAGTAGGTTTGATGAATAAGCTCAAATATGGGTTTTTTTCCAGTTTGTTGGTTATGATTAAGTCATGTTTGGTTTTATTATGGTTTTTAGTTTTAGCCTTGAGTCAAAGTCAGTCAGCATAATGTCAGTTTTCATGTTTTGACTCCATTGCCCAATGGATGAAGGCACTGTCTGCTCTTCCAAAGATCTACGGTCCTTGGCACCTCCAAGGAGCTACCATCCCCATGGGAGCCAACGTTAGAGTCGGTCTCTTCAGCCCTCCGTTGGAGATCAAAATCTCTTTTGTTGCATTTCATTTTTAGGTGTCTCATTCAGTTTAGTCATTTGCGTTCCATTAGGAGCAACGGTCTTCTGACGGAAGGGTTTTGTCACTCATGACCCTCATGTCATGTACCTGCTGGTTCATGTCTATTCATCAAAATCAATTTTAAAGTCATTCACAGTGCTATTTGGTCTCTTGGTCAGCGAAAGGGTCATTTTAGCCATTAGGTTTAGGGTTTCGTATTCAAAAAGTCTAATAATGTCTACAGGCACATGAGGGAGGTTCGAAATAAGTTTTGATTGCAAAATTTTATCGTAATAATGCTCGATCATGACTTTTCCTCAAAACTCTGTTTTGAAGAAAAATCGTCAGATTTCGTCTTTTGTAATAAATATCATGTGATTTTCAAAGTTGTTTCAGTTGTAAAGTCCTTCAGGTGCAGCCCTGGTCACCTTAACCAAATCCAATGACATCCATCCCTACAGAATAGACAAAGAGATTCATCATCAGTTCAACAAGTCAAATGGAAACAAAATCAGAGTTTGTATTAAAAAGTGAAAGTGCCAAAAGTTCTACAAACATTATGAAAGTGGGTTTCATGAGCTAAAATCTCAAAGGCCCTTTGTTTATAAGCAATTCCTTCATTTGAAAAGATCATTTGTAAAAGAGAAGCAAGGCAGGGCAATCAAGTGAGAAATTGGGTGAAAAACACATTAAATTGCTAGGTGTGGTGCACTGGGCAGGAGGCGTGACGCATACAGCCGACGCGGCACACTGGGCCCCAAAACGCAGTGCATTTTTACACAGGCGCAACGCATTGGTTAGGCGTTGCGGATTGGGTTGGCCGCAAAGAGTTCAAAAATTGCTAGAACTTGCCCAAATCACTCAAATCGCCCAAAAATGCACGGATTTGTCAAGTAGAGCCTCCATTATCATTTTCTATCCAAGTTGGGTGCTTACTTCATGTTGCTTGTTTCATGGTGATTGCTTAAAGAAGTTGAACCCTATCATTTCAAGTTCCTCCAACAAAAATTGCTGCCTAGGGTTTTGATAACTATTTTGCCACCAAGTTTACTTCCTTATCCCTTTTTTATTGATTCCCTTATTCCTTAAGTTCCACTACCCCCTTAAATCACTAATCCCTTATCCTAAGTTCCCTTTCCCAAAATCCCAAATGCCCCAAACCCTAGTCTCATACTTAAAATTCCCAAACCCCGATGGATGTCCCAAGAGCTTCATGTCACCATTTAGCAGAGTGTACCATATTTCAGGGGGTTGTCATCATCATGTGAGGTTCCAATGGGTCATTTTACACCTTGTTCATGCTTCAGTTGCGCCTAAGTGAGGTTCATTTCCCTCTCCTAGGGTTTTGAAGACAATTTCTCTTAGATGGTCAAATCATCAGAAAAACTTGTATCTGGATGTTCATACACCTTCCCCTATCCCTAACGTACCTTATTAAACACTTCCCATCACTGAGATCCCCCAAATTCCTCATTTTTGCACAAACCCTAGTTTCTTGCTACAACTTAACAATTTCCTAGGTTGGGCATGTGTTTAGCCCTTTTGGACCCCTTCCCCTCACTCAATCTTTGAAATTTCACTTTCGCCTACTTTCTAACATCCCTCCCTAATTCAAAAATTTTCTCAAGAATTAGAAGCCCCTTATCCCCTTCATTTCGCTTCATTTCGACAAATCCCCTGCTCCACACATTGGCATAGGATTTACTCCAATGATGTTTCTGAGCAAGAAAAGATGAATTTGGAAACCATGAAAGAGGTTTTTGTCCAAAATAGACCAAGGAAGAAAAAACTCCTTCACTTTTTACACAGGTGTCATGGTTTTAGAGAAATGTCAAAAATACAGTTGCCTCGGGAGGATTGATGCACCTCTGCAGTGACCTTTGGAAAATCAAGTTTTCGCCTAGCATGGTTGGCCAAATGAATTTTTTGATGATTCAAATGATAACTAGACACAAGGAGCTTTCCAATGAGCTATCCTGAGCTCAATGTGGAGCTGAGGAACATCTTCAAACGTTCACTGCAACAACACTCTACCTTGAGGCTGCCTCATTTGGCACATTTTGACCAGTGTTGGGAGATTTACTTTTTGACAGGGAAAATGAACTCCAAAATGAAAATTTCTATTTGGGTTTGAAAGTAGTCTCAAATAAATTTCAAACGAGCTATCCCTCACCCAATTTGGACACCGCGAAGGCCCTCAACACTGGTCTGCAAAAAGGAACTATGCACAGAAATTTTTAACACATGGTTTTCCTCCCTATGCGTCGCGCCACGTGGCGCTCGCTTTTGCTAGGGAGATCCAAATTACAAAAAGTTTGCATTTCTGGATTTGGCGTGAAACATTATGGTTGCTTGTTCATGGCCAAGAAATTTGGGCAGGCTTTGGGCCCTCAAAGAGGTCAAAAGCACTCAAACAATAACCTCACTACGCCTATTTTGACACACAGGAAGCAGTGTTGGGAGATTGGATTTTTGGAGGAGAAAATTGACACCAAATCTAGAAATTCCACTTGGGTTGGAAATTAGACAGGTATGGATTTCCAACGAGATATCATGAGCTCAATTTGGACTTCGGAAAGGGCCTCAAAATCAGCTCCAAATTTGCGCAATGCATAGAGATTTTGGGCGCGACGCATATAGGATTTTGGCTTATTTTTCACTCTTCAGCTCAGAATTTCAGCCAGTTTTGACTAGTTTCACTTTTTTATGTTACTCTTGATCTAACTTGATGTAATTTGATGACCATGATGTAATTTTGGCACATTTTTACTTGTTTTAGTATTTTCATTCACCAAAGGGTGAAATGTGAGTGAATGAATCAGTTTCCTAGCATATAGAGGCAAGTTGTTTCTTTGCTATTTTTCAGCTCCTTGTTTAGATATGGTTGAAACAGCTCCTAGAATGATGAGCTAGACCCCTAGAGGAAAGGGAAGGAGTTGGGCTTGTCTATATCATGTAATTTCTCAGTCATTTTCATGGTTGGACACTTGGTATTACTTCACACATCATTGTACATTTTATCTGTGCATTTTTGGCAAAGGAATGACCAGGGTTTTGCAGCACTTGTTGGGATCCATGTGGATCTATGTTTTGATGGTGTTTTTCTCTATGTAATTCTAAGTTCACTGATGTTTAATTGTATCATTTTCCCTTCTCTTTTATTCTGAAATTAAACAAATGAGTGACAAAGGTAGAATTCATGAGTTTGTTGTGCTCTACCTTTTAGTTTTGTTTAATTTTCAATGTTTTCTTCAGTTTGAAGAGGATTCTTGATAGCCTTTTTCCCTCTTTGGCTCCTCATCAATATTTTCTATCCATTCATTTAATCTAAAGCATCAATACCACTGCCTACCTTGCCCCAACTGAAACTTTGCAAAAATTTGGCCTCATCCCCGTACCCAAATTTGCCTTTCCCATTTTCCAACTCAAAGCCCCCAAAAAATCAAATCAAATCCTTGCACTTCATACCTAGCCTCAGATTAGTTGTTAAATTGGTCATCTCAAGCCCCATCTGATTATCCTTTGCAAAGATTGACCCGAAGAGACCCCTATCCTGTCCTCGTAGGGCTAGCTACGAGGCTGAGCGTGGTTTGAGGTGGACCTAGAAGCTTACCTTTTTAGCCTGAGGTAAATCTAGGCTCTAACACTCCCCACAACCATAAGAGTCAGGATTGTCTAGTTGTTAGTCGTTCTTTTTTGGGACCCTAGACGTTTACCGCTAGGAGGCTTGGTACCTTAATGAATTGAGTCTGCATTGTCCAAGTTGGGATGCACGTTATATGAAGTTGACAAAGGGGAAGGAGGAAGGACTTATATTCCCAGAGCCTCTTTTAGTGCCATTAGAGTTAGTCGAGTCTGGACTAGATAGAGGTATATGTCCACAATTCTACTTTCCATGACAGATAGGATTTCCTCTTAATCTCTGATATGACAACTAATAAATTTCTTGACTACCTAGTGACCATTGGTAGTGTTTCTGATCTCGTACACTTCAATTGTTGCGACCAAGTACTTGATGTGCAATGGAAAATCCTCAACAATTTATTCCATGCCTTTTCCATGCTAGGGACATCACTAGATGCACAACATTTCAATTTTTTTTATAAATGCGTACAAGGGAAATTACATCATGGTCTACATAGATATTTTGAATTTGAAAATCAAACTGGGTGGGAGTGTCAAAATTTTTAAAATGAAATCAAAATTCAAATGAGAGGTATACTTAATTGCGTTTTGAAACCACTTGGTGAATGACTTGGTGAGAAGGTCTAACAATGGGAGAACTGAGGAGAGAAAAATGTATGAGTACAAGCTATGAAGTACCTTGAAAAGACAAGCGACAGAGGTTCGGAGTCTAGATTGCAAATTCTCCCAAGTTTTTGGACTTCGATGGTGACATGGGTTTATCCTTTTATATAAATGGATTTCAATGAAGATGGAGAGGGTCTGCTGGACACGTCGTCAAGCCTAAGGAATGTGCAATTGAGATAAGCTCGACATTATCAATGTGGCATATAATTGGTGAAAATGCCCAACCTATGATCAATCAAATATTGTGTTAATATATGTATAGAATGGTGTGTTTAATGATTGCCCCACCATATGAAGAATTTAATATATGAATTGTACCATCTCTTGATGAAAGTAATACATCAAGTACTCTCATGGTTCCATCAGATGATTCTGTACATAGTAATTAATATACATAATTATAAATTGTGGATGTATACTTCTAGTGTGCAAGTACATAAACATGGTGAAATTAACATGCCGAGATTGAACTTTTGAGTGTTGGAACATTGAACAATTTAGTAATAGAGTTAACCTTCATGATTGAACAATTTAGTAGTAAGCTACAGACTAGCATAGATTCATTTTAAATACAGATCTAAGATGAGTGGAGACGGATCCATTTTCTTTAAGTGAAATTTTTTTTATGAGCCAACATTATTTAAATGTTTTGTATGTTTATTTAGTTCTTTTTTTTAATTTTTAGATTTATTAAAATTTTTACTTTGGGAGACATGAGTAAAATGTCAACTTTGAGACATGAGTAAAATGTCAAATTTGATGACGACGGATACGGTTACACATCATACTAGGATGTACAATGAGCCTCTCGGCTCAATCATTGTTAATATTTTATATTAAAATTTGAATGAGATACACATTTTCCTCTTATTAATAAGAAACTATATTATTTTATCTTTAATTACTTTTTTCTTTTCGAGCATTGAAATATTTTACTCAGGTAAATATTAATACACACATAATAGAGAGAGAGAGAGAGAGAGAGAGAGAGATAGTTTTACTAACATATATTAGTTAATTTGGATATTCAAGCAATTTATTTAATTTCTATATTGAGATATTTATATATATTTCTCTTATAAATATGTCAATATAGAAATTAAATAAATTGTTTGAATATCCATATTAACTAATATATGTTAGTAAAACTCTCTCTCTCTCTCTCTCTCTCTCTCTCTATTATGTGTGTATTAATGTTTACCTCAGTAAAATATTTCAATGCTCGAAAAGAAAAAAGTAATTAAAGATAAAATAATATAGTTAGTTGTTAATAAGAGGAAAATGTGTAACTCATTCAAATTTTAATATAAAATATTAACAATGATTGAGCCCAGAGGCTCATTCTACATCCTAGTATGATGTGTAACTGTATCCGTTGTCATCAAATTTGACATTTTACCCATGTCTTCCAAAGTAAAAATTTTAATAAATCTAAAAAAAAAAAAACTAAATAACTATACAAAACATTTAAATAATGTTGGCTCATAAAAAAAGTTGCACTTAAAGAAAATGGATCCCTCTCGACTCATGTTAGATCTATACTTAAGATGAATCTATGCTGGTTTGTAACTTACTACTGAATTGTTCAATAATGAAGGTTAACTCTATTACTAAATTGTTCAATGTTCCAACACTCCGAAGTTCAATCTTAGCATGTTAATTCCACCATGTTTATGTACTTGCACACTACAAGTATACATCCACAATTTATAACTATGTATATTAATTACTATGTACAGAAACATATGATGTAACCATGAGATTACTTGATGTATTACTTTCATCAAGAGATGGTACAATTAATATATTAAATTCTTCACATGGTGGGGGAATCATTAAACACACCATTCTATACATATATTAACACAATATTGTCTGAGCCTCAATGGGAAGGAGACACTGTTTTCGATGTGGAAACCATTGAAAGATTTATATCAGAACAACAATGATCAAAGGAAGGTGGCACTGAAAGACAAGCTTCGTAAGATCAAGTGTGAAAAGGGTGACACGATCTCTACATATCTGAACAAGCTCACCACCTGCAGGGATGAGCTTGGAAGTGTAGGGATCACAACTGCTGATGATGACATGGTGAGTCTTGCACTTCTCGGTCTTCCTAAGAGTTGGCATAACTACCAAGACTCGGTTAATGGAAGAGAAAAAATTCTAGATTGGGAATGACTTTGGTCAGATCTGATGCAGGAGGAAATAAGAAGAAGCACCAAATATGGATCCTCATCGAAGCAAGATACTAAGGAAAATCTAGCCTTAGGGAGTAAGGTGAGGAAAGGGAAAGGGAAGGCGTCCCATCCCAAATCCGGTTCTTCCCATGGTGGGAAGAAGATTGACAAATCAAAAGTGCAATGCTTTCATTGTCATGAAGTGGGCCATTATGCTATGAATTGTCCACAGAAGAAATCCAAGAACGGTTCCTCGAAGGGATCTGATGGTGAGGCATTGGCCTCATAGTTTGAGATGGATTTCTCGCTTATCACATGCATGGTTTCATTCATGGTGGGATGTGTCTAGTACCTGGATAGTGGAGCTTCATTCCACATGTCAAGTGACAAGAACCTTTTCAGTACCTTGGAGGAGAAGGATCTCCAGATGCAGATCGAGATGGGTGATGATGGAAAGTATCGTGTTTCAGGTGAAGGTATGGTTGTGTTTCAGAGGGATCATGGAGCTCCCCTCACCCTGACTGATGTATAGTATGTACCAGGTCTGAAGAAGAATCTTGTGTTTGTCGCTATGCTAGAAGATAAAGGCTATGATGTAGTATTTAGTCAAGGAAAGGTATTCCTGAGGCATGTCGGTATTGGACAGACAAAGCGAACAGGGATTCAAGTCAAGAATCTCTACAAGCTAGAGGTAGACGACTGTGCTTCTTTGAGTTCCAAAGCTGAGATGGTGCAAAGCCAAGATGTTAGTGAGCTATGGCATAGAAGATTGGGCCACTTGAAGATCATGTAGCAGATTTCTACCAGATTACCCAAGGGAAAGCTTGAGTAGATGACTACATGCAAAGGTTATACCTTGGGTGAGTATGTGAAATATTCCTTTCCGGATCAAGACAGTAGAGCTGGAGCAATCCTGGAGCGAGTTAACTCAGATGTTTGTGGTCCCTTCTCTATAGAGTCCACCGCTAAACAAAGGTACTATGTTATTTTTATTGATGATTTTTCTCGTAGATGCTGGATCTACTTTATGCAAAAGAAGGATTAGACTGTCTTGAGGTTTTGTGTGTTTAAAGCCTTGGCAGAGAAAGAATCTAGAAAGAAAATAAAAGCCTTATGTAGCGACAATGATGGAGAGTATGTCTCCCAACAGTTTAAATAATTTTGCACTGCAGAACGTATTAAACGAGAATTGACGTCACCCCATAATCCACAGCAGAATGGGGTGGCCGAAAGGAAGAACAGATTGATTGTGGGAGCAACTTGAGCGATGTTGCATGACCAAAGCCTACCATTGCATTTGTTGGCTGAGGCATACAATACAAGAGTATACTTGCAAAACAGAAGCTCGCACCATATACTGGGAATGAAGACTCCTATGGAGGCCTATTCTGGGAAGCGACCTGATGTAAGTCACTTCTAAATCATTGGATCATTAGTTTACTATCATGTGACCAAAGATGCCAGGAAGAAGCTAGACCCAATACTTGAGTTTGGAATACTTGTGGGGTACATGGATACACCCCACAACTATTGGATGTACATGCCTTCCACTCAGAGGATTGTGGTATGCACGGATCTGAAGTTCGAGGAGCAGAAAGCCATGCACTTATCACTTGAGAGGAAACTCGAGATGCATGCAGATGAGGAACTTTCGGTTCCTAAGGATGAGCAGCCTTAGATTGATGTGGAGTAGCCGCATGCAGAGGATCTGGGAGTGGAGACATCCACTCATGTTGATACTTTCAGAGATGGGTAGAAATGCTCAAGGGAAGTTGACAGGTTGATGCTGGATGTGTGGGAGAATGTGGGACAACCATCTTCTCAGCGTAGACAGAGGAGGTCATCCAAGCGGTACACTTCGTACATGGCCCTGGTTGGGGAGTGTGTAGATACCGAACCTTCTTCATTCGAGGAGGCAGTGCAGTAACCAGTCTAGGTTGATGCAATGGTAGAGGAGTACGACTCTATCATTTAGAACAGTGTGTGGGATGTTGTCCCAAGGCCTCAGGGCAAGTCAATGGTGAGTTCGAGATGGATTTACAAGGTAAAGCAAGCAGTTGATGGCAGTGTTGAGAAACATAACGTAAAATTTGTTGCTCGAGGTTTCTCACAGGTCAAGAGGATCGACTACGATGAGACTTTTAATTCTATAGCAAGGTACTCATCGATTAGATCGATGTTGGCATTATCAGCTCAAATGGGGTGGAAGATCCACTATGGATGTGAAGACAACATTCCTCAATGGGAAGATTGAGGAGGAGGTGTACATTGAGTAGCCATAAGATTTCAAAACCTTCGATCATGAGTCACATGTATGCAGACTCAAGAGGGCTATTTATGGGCTGAAGCAAGCACCCCATGCTTGGTACACTAGGATCGACAAATATTTCACCGGTTTGGGCTTCACCAAGAGTGAAGCAGATGCGAACCTTTACTACATCATGGTAGA
The DNA here is from genome assembly GCA_000404065.3 of Pinus taeda. Taxonomy (NCBI): domain Eukaryota; kingdom Viridiplantae; phylum Streptophyta; class Pinopsida; order Pinales; family Pinaceae; genus Pinus; species Pinus taeda. The sequence continues at coordinate 52,851 of APFE031519308.1, read as the reverse complement.
AGGTAAACCATTGATTATTGTTCTTTATGTCGATGATCTGATTTTGACAGGTGATGATCAGCTGATATAGTCTTGCAAGGAGGACCTTGCAAGAGAGATCGAGATGAAGGACATGGGCCTTATGCACTACTTTCTAGGCATGGAGGTGTGGCAGAAAGATGGGGAAGTATTTGTGTCTCAAGCCAGGTATGCCAATGAGATACTCAGGTGCTTTCACATGGAGAAGTGCAAGCCCATGTAGACTCCTCTAGTTGGGAACTGGAGGAAGGAGGATGCTACTTCAGGTGAGGTAGTAGCTGCTATTGTTTATTGGCAGCTGGTGGGTTCACTTATGTATTTGGTGAACACACGACCTCACTTATGCTTTGCAGTGAACTAGATGAATCAAGCTATGGTTCAGCCTACCAAGCTATTTTGGAAGGAAATGAAGCATGTGCTAAGATACCTCAGAGGCACATCTCTGTTCGGATTATGGTACAAACAGACAGAGGGAGTGAAGCTTCAGGGCTTCAAAGATGCGGATTGGGCAAGGATTCCACAAGACTGGAAGAGCACTTCTGGAGGAATCTTCAACCTTGTTTCAGCTGTAGTTTCCTGGTACAATAGGAAACAAAGATCAGTTGTACTTAGCTCAGTAGAGGATGAATACATGGCTGCTAGTCAGGCTACATGTGAGGCCATTTGGATGCGGAAGATTCTAGTGGGATTGTTTGGTCAGATGATGGATCCTACAGTGATCTACTACAATAACCAGAGTTGTATCAAACTCTCTGAGAATCCATTTTTTCATGACAGGTCCAAGCACATTGATATACGGTATCACCATCTTCGAGACTATGTGGTCAAGAGGATCATGTTGTTGCTGTATGTTTCGACCGAGGAATAGGATGCATATATCTTGATTAAGGTATTGTCAAGATGCAAGTTCGATTTCCAGAGAGACAAGATTGGGGTTACTAATAATCCCTTTCTTGTTGAGAGGGAGTGTTGAAAATAGCAACAAAAAATGTTAAAAATAGAATTGCTAAAAATAGAACTGCTATAAAGAGCAGTTAAGCCAGTGTTGATCTTAGCAACAATGGATGGAAAAATGGAAGTGCTAAAAATAACATTCTATAAATAGCATTTTGGGATACATTCCTATTTTAGTCAGTCCCTAAACTAAAATAGTGAAGTAAAATTCGAATTTGATCTTAGGAGTAGTTTGTTAATTAATTAACTAATTCATCTTGAGTTAATTAGTTAAGGAAAATCAAACTTGAAGTCTATGTGGGGACATGCAACAATTTCTCCATTAATTGAGGAATTTATCCATGAGTTAAAGAGATAAGAGTGAGTTGTAATTAATTGACTTAGTTAACTGAGTCAAGTCCAGTTAGATTAATTCAAATAGTTTGTTGAATTAATGTAAGTTCAGTTAGTTAATGCTTGCATGCATGTAACTATTGCACTTCATATAACTGAGTATTCTCTCATAAATAACTCATGCATGTCAGTTCAGACAGAGACCCAGTTGAGATCAGATGGAGGGGTAGGGTACTATTAGTTGCTCGAATATTCCATTATGAATATTCCTTGCATGTAAAAGGAATTCTTTCCTTGAGGATTGTGCAGTTACTTCTTTAGCTTTAGTGAGTGTGATGAGGCCAATTCACACATGTGACATCATTGGACCTCTAGAAAAATTGCGCAAGGAAATAGGACACTTGGAGGGCTTGAAGAGGACATATACTATGTCTATTCAGTCTGTGAGTTGTATTATTTGATTGCAGAGAGAGCAGGATAGCTTGAGAGCTGATTCTTTTTGTAACTTGAACAAGATTTCCACTTGTATGATAATACAGAGTTGGGGTTTTAGGCTGAGGCTTTCCCTGAGATATTTATTTTGTGTTATGTGTCATTGATTTCTCAATTCTCAGTTATATGTGTTCTCTTGATATTGCTCAATTCGATTAAGCTTCCGCAAAGTGTTGTAGAAGTAGATCTTGTGTTGTGTTTTAGCATATTGCATAATCTATTGATCTGCAATGGGAATTTTTTACAGCTACACCATGAGTACTTGAACTCACTAGACAATATTAATTTATGTTGTTGTCTTCATCCAGTCATGCAATAGACATGGAAAATAAGTAAAGAAAACTTCATGTAGATTTGAGTAAATGTACCTTTTCTTCCATGTTTCTAGTTTGACCTATAAATTCTTAGTTTCCTATTCTGCAAACTCTTCTTGTTTCTCTAAGATAGATTCCTCTACTCTTTTCTAAATGGCTTGCACGTCATGTCATGATTCTTTCATGAAGAACGTAATTATTCAATCCTAGCAAAGGAACCAATTGTTATTGTAGTGTTTTAGAATTTAGGTTCATAATAATTAACCAAAAAAAACCCATGAGAATTAACATATTCAATATTCTTTAAATGAATAATGTCTCACCTAGGAAACTTATAAAAATTATAGGAGCAAAGAAAATTATGTACTCCATGAATTCTTGAAAAATATTCAAGAATTTACATATTCACATAAATCATCCACTAATTATCCACAGAAATCATTCATTTCACATGGAGAATTTAAGAAAGAAGAATAAACTAATATTTCATTGTCTTGAATTAAGGAAGAAAAATCACACATTCAAATATAGGCCTTATCTTAAAGAGTGCAATTCTTGAGTTATATATATGTAGAAAAGAACTTAAATGTTCCCTTATACATCCTTTTAGATTAGTACAACTAAGACAACACTGAGAAGTACAAACCCACTTACCATCAAAATGTTCGATTACAAAATAGTAAACCGTTTCTATTAATTCATTACATTTTATGGATTCCCCAATGTAAAGTGGGTGTAAAATGCAACTCATGTTGCATTACAAAATGGTTGGGGTGTGATACACAAGATTATGCACATTGTGTATGTGCATAGTGCAAAACATTACACACATAACATGCCTTGTGTAGACCAATTCTTCACTATGTGGCACATTCTCTTGCATATTTCTCCAAAACTTATTCCTAATCTGATGCCAACAATGGTTAGGAATAAAAAAATCATATTTGATAACCAATTTAACATATATATTTCCAAATTCTCTTTAGCCCCTTCGCAGTCCTCAATCTCAGTAGGTAGTTACATAGATGAGAGGAAGAGGAAGATAAAGGAGGTTTATATCATCTAGGATTCTAATTTTGAGTTTTTTAAGACATCGAGCTTGCACTTGCATCCCCCAACATTACCAACTATGTTAATGCAACCTAACATTGTTTTAGCTACATTTTCAAGGGAATAATTTCAAGGAATGTTGGAGCCATGTAACCAATTTCAGAAAATGAAAATATGTGAATAAGAAATAATTTTATCTCCATTAATGCAATTTCCATCATCCCTCTCTAATTGACCTACTCAACTTGTGTCCAAATCAGATCTAGTTGCCACATATGAAATATCATCTTAACAACTAGTTGTGTAGATTCCTCTTCTCAATAAATTGCAAATTATTGAAATAAGAATTGGTTGGATACTATAGAGGAGACTCTACTTGTGTATCACAAACATTAGAATACCCACAACTATATGCCAATTATTGATATAGGGAATTTTCATCAAGAATCTATTTTGAATATCACTAGAGTCCTTATTAAGAATGAAGGATCACAAATTACAACCCCTTCTTCTACATGTGAGCAACAACAACACACCCAATATAGGTTGATAGATTCAAGTGTAGTGATAATCTAGTAAGGAATAAAAGGGATGGTAAAAAATCTCATAGATAAGGTTGGAGTCATTTTAGGTTCCATTGGAAGTGATGTTGAATCATCACGATTGCACATGGTATTGGTCAAGTGAGAATAGGACACTAGAGGCTATTCATATTGAGGAGATTAATAATGACGAGCTACAAGAGGATATACCTAGCAACATACCACGACATTCTTTGATCAATACCCTCTCCATCATGGTGTAACTAAAAAAACTTATGCATGACCATATTCATTGTTGATTTATTTTTGTGCATAGTTTAGGAACATATTGATGTGGTCTCATTCTTAGATGAAGCTACCTAAGAGTGCATCATGAGGGTGACTCAATTAGTAAACAAGCATGCAAAGTTTGAATTTTAAATTCCATCTCAATCAAATTCTTTGCCTTCCAAGGGGAAATCATTAAATTGGTGACCATTTATGTGCCATGCTACTTAGTATTATATGGTGTAACAATTGTCCACTTTTAACTTAATATGTGTTATTAATATCCCTTTAAATGAGGTAGAGTAGCACCTTACAAAAAATAAAATGGGCATGAATAACTACAAGCTACCCATAAAAAAATATAGGTATATCTTGTAAAAATGGCCAAGGATCGTGATATTAGCAAGCATGATCAATAACAATCCCATTATGAAATTGAAGCTTATTGGGTACACCTATAAGACACATGGCTTGAGCTATGGGAAGAAAATAAAGTACATAAATAGAGTAGTGAATTACATCATTACTTGAATAATTCTTAAGCCCAACATAGTCAACACCAATAATTAATGGGTAAAGTGTCCCCTAGTTGAAGAAGTTAACATTGTATGAAATCAACTACACTAAGATATGGATTAAATTGAGTAGGTATTCATTATTGTTAAATATTGGATGGGCTTGGTAGAGTAAAGAAACAAGTCTATTGAGAATCTATAAGAAAAAATTAGGCAAATGAATGCAAAGGCTTAGAACATTGCTAACCCTCTAGAATAGTAAACTATGTTTCAAGAAACTCAAGATGTAAATGATGAATTGGATGCACACCATAAGGATGCATAGACGGGGAATAAATATGTGAGGTAATTTTTTCATGCAACACAATCCATCTATTTATTTATACAATAACTAGATTATTTGCATACTTGAAATGAAAATTGCTTGTGTAGACTCATCCTTTAGAACTAGACAATGACAAGGCCCATTTTTGGAAAGTGGTGTGAAGAATGAGAAATTTTGTGAAATTGTGGCAAAGCCTTACAGATCATCCCTGAGTTGGACCCTTCATTTGAAGGGTAAGAGGAATATAAGGGTTGACTCAATGGTGATCCAATTATTCTGGTTGAAAAAGAATGCCCCGTAGTATAGGGTCAATAGTAGTGTAAAGGACACATCCAAGCATAAAGAAGCATGATGGAAGTTGGCTAAGAACAACTAGAAGTTAAGGATCATAACTAATGAGTTCACCTAGGTAATGGAATGGCATAGTCACCCCTATTATTTTATAACAAATTTGACATGGTTAACTTTAGAAACCATAATTGTATAAAACTCCTTTGTGGATAGGATAAAAGGGTTTCACATTTGTGTAAGGATCATATTTAGTGATAGCACTAGCTTATGTGAAGGTTAAGTGTTGATGGTTGCAGATTTTATTGAGCTCTAAATCAATCTTCTGTGATGTTGTGGAACCCCATTGAAGTATCAAAAAAAGGAATCAATGAATGAATATTTCATCCCATTTTTCTAAATCTTAGATTATGTATCTATTATGAATACTACCTAGAGTTATGTTGTTTTCTTTATCTATTTGTAAATCTCAAGTAATGCATTTTTTATTTATGATGATGATTTATATTTCCAGTTGTATTATTAATGTCCCGTTGCAGATGGTTATAGTAGAGGCCCATCTTAACCACAAATCTAGCAAGAGCCAATAGGGATCAAACCTCTTGAGGTGCAATTTCATCCCTCCAATATATATATATCTATATCTATATCTATATATATATATATATATATAATATATATATATATATATATATATATATATAATATATATATATATATATATATATATATATATATATATATATATATATACATACATACATACATACAACAAACATATATCTCTGTGTGTGTGTGTGTGTGGCCCAAACTTGCAATTTCAACACATTTCTACATTGTGTAATGCATATATGGTTTTTTATCATATATAATATTGACATTTAAATATTTTTTAATTATGAACTATTATATATATATATTAAATATATTTTTATTAATATATTATTAAATGTAGTTCAATATTACTTAACCTTTCATATTAAAACATTTTATTTGTTGCTTGCATTGAATTTTGTGTTGACACCTAATCCTCTGTGATTGGGTGAATTTGAATGTGAATAGTCATCAAGAAGATGAACTGAGAAGTCACATTCTTGTATATAACAATAGCTACCTAATGAAATAAACGAATCAATTTTTACTGCCTTTGGAGAGTTGATACCTGGCCTGACATGGTATCAGAGCCAATCCTTAAAATAGTTGTAACTCCCTTCATTTCTGCTGCTATCCTCTGTCGTTCTGACATGAGCTCTATCCTCAAACGCCTCTGTCATTCTGCCACACCTGCGCTGCCCTGAATTCACTCAAAATCCAAAACTATTCCAATGCCTCTGGGCTCTGTCCATTAACGCATCTGTCATCTGTATTCTTCAGAGTCCACAACACCCTTTACAAAGCCAAGCTCCTGGATTGAAATGAATTTTGGCCCGCAGTCATTCTAGCGTACGCTGCTTGTCTCGTTGTTTCCGCTCTCAGTTTGAAACGCTGTTTGAAATGCTTGATTGATTAATGCCTCCTCTTCGTCGCTGTCCCCTGTGCATTAATTGACAAACGTTCAGCTTCTTCAAAACTAAACCAGTGAGTTTCTTCTCAAAACCAATACAAATTGCTTTCATCTGCATCTCTAAGCAGTTCTACGTTGGAGGAATCATCAACAGAGCCAGAGCCGTGCATTTCCTCTTCGCTTGCCGAGGGTGAGGTGTCGTCCTCGTTGTCGAACAATGATATATATATATTACAACGATATATATTTTATGTGATATATATAGATGTAACAACGGTATATATATTACAGTGATATATATTACAGTGATATATATATTTTATGAGATATATATAGTTTACATCTCAGCGTTTCCTGAGTGTTAGTGCATGGTAACACATACACAATGATGGCGTACTGATGGCAGAGTCGTTTCAATGTTTCAATGTTTCAATGAAATCTCAACCAAATTCCAAAGGCTTTATATTCATTGGGCGTTCCTCATTTTTTATATTACTTTGCTCCATATTGCCTTTATATAATGGAATGGCATATACTGAATTAAAAAAAAGGGTTATATGCAGTGAAATTTTATGATAGTGATAGCATTCCTTTTTAGCAGCATAAGTTTTTTTTCTCCATAAGAGCAATTTTTTTTTCCTTTGTTGGAGGGTTATCAGCATTCCTTTTTAGAAGAAGAAGTTTTTTTCTCCACAAGAGAATTTTTTTTTTTCCATCAGAAGTATTATTCTATCAGCAAAAGTTTTTTTTTCTATCAACATAAGTAATTTTTTACAGAATGCATTCAATCACCTCTATGGTAGGAATAGTTCTCATTGGCAAGGAGAACTATCCTGATTGGTCCCGGATGATACAACACACCCTCATCTTCAATGAGTTGTGGAAAGGAGTGTGTGTCGAAGAAGGAGACAGTGACCCAGAAAAGCCTACCTTAGATAAAGAGCTCGCCATTTGGGAAAACAAGAACAGCAAATCTTATGCATTAATCGCAACATCTGTAAATAAGGAGGTGAGTTGCCACATTTCATCATATTCAACTGCCTTTGAAGCCTTACAAAAGCTGAAATAACTCTATGACTCATATTCTGCACTTGAATTCGTCCAACTCATGATTAAACTCTTCACTCTTGAACTGCAAAATAATGATCCTCTTGCTCTTGCATCTGAAATAAAGTCTATAATGCATGATATCAAATCCACTAAGGTTGAGCTGGATATCTCTCTTATTGCTTTTCTCAAGGCACTTTATCCTACATACTCCAACTATCTTGAATCTTTGCAAGCAAATGGAAATCTCAAAGATATAACCTTTGACTCTCTTGTGAAAAAGTTTGCTGAAAGAGAAAAAGCTTTTGGAAAGAAGACAACCCCTGAGTCTTCTAAAGAGACAGTATGTCTTGCTCATAAAGAAAAACATCCTGCTCAAGATTCTACAAGAGGAAGAGGTGGACGAAGAGGAAGAGGAAGATATTCCAGAGGCAGGCGAGGCAGACATTCTCAAGGAGAAAAGGCAGACTTACATTGCATTCGCTGCAAAAGAAATGGATCACATGATGCATCCACATGCAAGCTACCATGGGACAAATTGAGCAGAGAAGAAACCAACAGAAAGGTAAAACTGATGATACAGACAAAGGTAAAGCACCTGAATCCGCTCACTATGTTGAGGCACAATGTAACATTGGAGTAAATGAAGATTTGTTTAATACTTCACTTGCTTCCTGGAAAAATGATTCGCTGCTTGATTCAGGAGCAACCTGTCACATGACTCATAGAAAAGATTTTTTTGAAGATTTCACTGACAATGTTGATGGAGTAGTATACTTGCAGATCAGTCAAAAATCAAGCCATCAGGGCTTGGCACAATCAGGCTTAAACTGCCTGGTCTCTCAGACTTTCTTCTGGATCATGTTCTATATCTCCCACAGCTCAAGAGAAACTTGTTGTCCTTGGTCCACATCTGTCAGCAAGGTCACTCCATTCATATGTTTGATGGCAAGCTTGAGGTAAGAAAAGCATCTGATCACTCACTTGTCATGAGGGGAATATAAGAAGAAAGACTTTTCAAACTGTAAGGAACATTTTCTCATGCACAACATTTCTCATATATTTCTCATCATGAAGAAGGTACACTTCCATCTAGTTTATTATGGCATGCTAGATTTGGACATTTAAACTATGACAGTCTCCGTTATTGAAGAAAAATGGTGTTGCTGGTTTGCCTACAATTCCTAGAAAACTTAAGCAATGTGATGCTTACATTCTAGGAAAGCATAGCAAACATTCCTTTCATGACTCGCATTCAAGAGCACATAGGAAGCTTGAACTTATTCATTCAGATTTATGTGGTCCAATGTCTGTTCCTTCTGCAAATGGAAATAAATATATCATGACATTTATTGATGACTACACCAGAATGTGTTGGGTTTATTTACTGAAAAACAAATCTGATGCTTTTCAAACATTCAAGAATTTTCATAAATGGATTGAAAATTATGCACAATCTCGTATTGGGTCTATTCGCACTGATAATGGAAAAGAATATACATCAAATGAATTTGAACACTATCTTCGCCAACATGGGAT
>APFE031519308.1:0-21780 GCA_000404065.3 Pinus taeda | reverse complement strand
TGGACTGATTATATACTTTAAATGAGCAAATTTCAAATGTTCAACACTTTTTATTGAAACCTCCACAATTGATTTTTTCAAATTTCGGTTTTTTAATCAAAACTTTATTAGTGAAGGGTTAATTTATTATGAGAACATCACTCTTGAAGGGCAAAATTTTTAATATAACGTTTCTTGACGGGAAGCATAAGAACCCAAAACGTAAAAAAAAAATTGTATGACGGGTAAAGAGAAATCCAAATTCCTACGCTGATAAAGAGATGTATAATTTTAAATAATGTTGAGTAAATTTAGAATTACTATTTGAATTGTTTTAATTTGATATTCAAATTATGTTTTTATTAAAATTTGTGAAAATAATTTTAGTCAAATAAGTAGTGGACAAAATTTAAAAGGGTTTTTTATAATTTTAATTTAATTATGAATGGTGAATGATAATGATTTAATTTCCATGAAATATTATAAAATATTTTTAGTAGTCACATATCAAAGTTTGATATTTATTTCATAAGTAGTTGACATTGAAGTTATGACATTGGCCTATAATATTGAAAGAAGTCACATTCCCGAGATGCAGAAGACCTGTATAAAATAGGAAGATTCATCATGAAAGACCCTCAAAGACCACAAACCCGACTCCGTTGTAAGGCCTTCCTTGGAGAGAAGGTCAGCTTGAGCATTCCTGGAACGAGGGATATGGTGAATCAAGAGCCGCTTCATAGATCTCCAAAAGTGCATGATTCTGCTTAACCATCCAAATAGATGAGGACAACTAATGAGTCCAGCGCCATTTACATGATCTATCAATGATTTTGAATCGCCATATATTGATATGCATTGGATATCCAGAAAAACACAAAAAGCAAGGAGGCCTGTAAGGGCCCTAGCCTCGACCATGCTGTTTGAACCATGCCCACCGTTCTAGGCTAGAAAATATTACAGATTGTCATCCATGACGATGTGGACCCCACAACCGCAGATGTTGTTTTGCTCAGCTCCATCAAAGAAGGCATAGGGCACCTGAAAAGAAAAGACATCCGGCATATTTTTACAGGCCTTGTTTGTCTTGACTTTTTCAGGAATCATGTCTTGAAAGGCCAATATGCGGAACAGGGTTGACTTGAGGGGTTCCTTTGAATATTGGAATATTTTAGCATTCCTCCATTTCCATAGGAACCAACAGGTAGTAATAAACAAGGATCGCCAAGATTGCTTTCGCTCGCTCCACCATTGAAAAACAACCTGTACTGTAGGAAAAATGGCATGAGGGAAACCATAAAATAGTGAAAGTTCATACCATATCTGAAGAGACGAGTCGCAATGGAAGAACATATGGATGTTTGATTCCTCTGCGGCTTGACACATAGCACATCTGCTCGGTCCATGCCAGCTTCTCCTTTGTAAGTTTTCCCATGATAGATTCCTGTTGTTAAAGACCAACCATGAAAAAAGTATCATTTTGAGAGGGCATCCCGACTTCCATAAGCATGGAGGAAAAAGGGGGCCAGAGCCTGAGATATTGGAGAGATCATGATCGCATATATTTCTTTTACATGAACAGGAGACTTAGCCTTAGGAACGATCCATATCAGATGGTCACAGGTCCCGGAGCAGAAGATTCCTAAGCTACATAGGTCTTCTTTATCAAAATTACATATCGGGAGCAAAGAGGCCGGCAAGTTCAGATCACGGCCCTCTTTCCATAATGGAATGGGACCACTCCATGAATCGATCAACTTGTCCCAAGTAAAGCAGCTCATTCTGTGAAGAAAACATAATAAAGATTGAGGAAAGAAATATTTTTCACGGCCATTTAATATAGGATCTATACCAATTAAGATTCTGGATCCAGAGTAGAGATTCCATCTCAAGCTCTCCAGAAAGAAATGCTGGACTTTTCTAAGGCTGAGCCATATGGCTGAACCTTTCCTGATACCAATAGATCAACTTCTGTACCAGTATTCTAGATTTTTTCCTTGCATATATTTATTTTTAGTTGTACAAGATAAACTTTGCTATTTGAACGTCATCTAAAACCAATAAGGTCTATCACCGTCCATTGTTTTAGAAATTTTTATTGATAGTAAAAAGGGTAAAATCCTTTGGTTATTTTATTATGTTCTTTGAGGACATCTATCATCCATTTTGCACTATTATCTTATTGTAGATAGTTTTATTTTTATTTTTATGGTTTTGGGTTAACTCTAATATTTTATTTATTTATAATTTTTTATTTTTATTTTATTTTTAAATAAAATATTTTTATGGAATTTTATTATACACGATGTTAGGTTAAAAGTTTGAGCTTTACATGAGGTAGTTGACTCATGTTATGAATAAATTATAATAGTCACAAGATATGCACCGTGGGCATGGATTTGACATTGATATGTTCATTGACCTTGTGCTTTTGATGGTGTATGGTGTTGGTAATGTACATACAAGGTACGGTGTTGGCATCACTATGACGTGTGTGTTAAATCAATATCACAGAGTCCATAAGGAGGAGAATGAGTTAGGCATATGTAAGATAGATGAGTGTATTCATTATTTTTTATGTTTTCCTAATATCAATTGTGCCAATATGTCAGCTTAAAATTCCCACAAGGTCCAACTTAAGTCGAAAGGCGCTTCCTTAAACCCAACTAAGGGTAAATAATAATTCCCCTTTAATTTTCATTTAAAACCAAGTGGGAGGAGCCATAAGGGTATAGTCTGAACCCTTTTTATAAAACCACTAAATCCAGGAACTCCTTGTAGAAATAACCAATAAAGCCAGAGATGTTCATACATCAAATATAGGTGTGGCCACTTTAATAGCTCCTAGGGCTTAATCTTCCCTCCCGCTTCACGCAATGTGATTGTCTTGTGACCAGGTCCTACCTTTTCAACTCTGGTGAGAAACTCTTAATATTCCTAGGACACATTTCTTAGCCTTATGTCATTCAAGCACATCCAATAGTACATGAAATCAAATCCTTCAAGAGGAAAAATTTAGGGAACAAGAATTATTCTCATAAGTTATTGTTCCACTGATCTTCATCTATATCATCCTTGGCACTTTTTAAATAATGTGCGTAAGTCCCTTTTTCCTCTTGAAAGAGTCAGTGACTCGACAATCCCACTTTACTCCATCCCTTCCATATATTTGGCTTTAATGTCACCCTAAAAATATCTGTATTGGCTAGCCTTTACACGTTATCCTAGCGTTGAGTCACCCTGACACTTTTTGAACCTCTCAAGGAGACAAAAATTGAGAAACAAGGATATTTTCTATCATCAATCAATCTTGACCTCTATTAAACATTGTGCTTGACCTTTGACCTCTTTCATTATGTTGATGTTCCAGGAGGATTGAACGTCCTCACATTCCACTTGACAATTGCGCGTTTAAAAAAACCTTTGTGCCACCACAACATTTGACACATTGGTTGTCCTCAGGGTTATCCTGCTATTTTCATTAGTGTGCAAAGGCTTGTGCTTCTGGGGGAAGTTACCACTCATCATGGGTTCTTGTTCATCGTGCTATCCAATTTAATGGTTCCAAATCACCTCAATCATTGGAACATCAACATACTTCCACGTATGCCTAGCATCTAATCATCTCGACGCTCCTCTATGTGCTTCTCATTTCTTCTTTCGTGGATGACCTCTTGGGACATGTCACTGACACCGTCTCTTTATGAATTTGTTTCGACAAAACTTTGAGTTTTCTCCCGCACAGCAGTCATTTGACGTACTCTCATCCATATTAAAAAGACCAAGTCTTCAACTCCTTTCTCCTTTATGCACGTAGCCACTACTGCGCTACTCCTACATAAGAATCACTCCAAACTTCAATACATTGTTCTCTATGTCTTCCTTTTATCCCTCTATAGCCTCCATGCTTCATCTATGTCGTTTCTATGTGAACTCTAGATTTGTTCAAGGAAGATTTTTATTCTTCGCAACGTTTGTGATCTCTACATACTCTTATGTGTTTGTTGCATGCTCAAACCCCTCATGAGCTGAATTGCATTCAATTTGAATGACATAAGATTAACGTCGATTAAGGAAAACATTCATAGTAATGTACATAGGCCCAATTTCACACATTCGATGCTCAAAGTAGATTGCTTCCTCTATTAATGAATATATAAACATAATTTATAAAAGCCCCCCTCTCGCTAAATTTACATTCTACTGGCCCTTATTGGCTTCATTGCCACACTTGGCCTCTAATCCTCTCTCCTCTCTCTCCTCTTTGTGATGGCTCTCTCTGCAATTTCTCTAATGGATTTATGCTTACAATATACAAAGGGATCTTAAACTAGAAACACTTTAGATCCACAATTCACTTAGCTAATAAACTCCTTAAAATCTTCTAGATCCACAAAATCCTCACAAGAAATCAATCTTATGTCAAGATTTCTCTAACTCACTTAATCTCCCAAGACGACTTCTTAGAAAAATATATCATTCCATACAAGTTACATTAATATTACAATACAATAAAGATGAGGCGGAATCTTATTAACCACAGAAGTTTCAATAAATCTGGAGTGACTAAGCTGTATAAATGATTAACACACTCCAAAATTCCAGCTGTTGTAAAAACAGATGAAAATCCCAAAGAAATAAACCAAGTGATATGGTAGAAACCAATTCCATATCAAACTATGGCCACTTATCATAATGCACAAATACAATTAATATATAAATTTATATAAATTACAAATAGTTTATTAAATTAAGAGAGTAAAATTAAGGATATTAACTATTTTTAATCAACTTTGCCTCATATTCATTAAAAATATGAATCTGCAATTGACTTAATTTTATTATATAATTTTAATAAAAATGTGTTCCATATCCATTGAAAATATGAATCTGCAATTAACATAATAGTGTATATGAAATGCAACTGATATAAAAATATTTTTTATATAAGAACTTACGTTTGTGACGAAAAAATACCTTAAATGTATATCATGCACATCTATGCGAACTCTTTTCTTTATAATTTATAATAATATCAACATCACACAACTCCTGCGAGAATAAAAGTGAAGTCCCAAATCAACGTCAGGTACCGGCACCCCACAAGCTTTAAACTGAGAAGTAAACACATGAAAACTACCCAATGGAGGACCGCATGTCATGAAACCAGAAGTTGGGAAGTAAATGACAACTACCAAATGGAGGACCGCAAGTCATGAAAGCAGAAGTTGGGAAGTAAAGAAACGACAGCCACGAAAGGGAGGAGCACAGAGTATCGATAGAAATTTAGATAATGGAATTTTTATTTTAATTTATTATGAGGACGATGTGTTCTGCTTTTCATTTTCACTGGCGTGGGCGTTGGTATATGACATTAACATTTATTAGATACTCAATCTGTTTATGTTCTCCTTTTCATTTTTAGTGAAGTTTGTATGTCACATTAACATGTATTAGACGATTCAATTTAAGCGGTTAACAATTCATTGTGGGGATGGGATGAAATGGAGCTTTATTTATATATATATAGCAAATTCGATATCAATTATAAAAAAAATTATTTTAATTTTACTAATTATTTTAATTTCACTTTTTGTTATAAATATAAAGTCAAAAGTTCTTATTTTTTTGTATAATTAAGTAAAAGTTTTAGTTTAATTGTTTTATATTTTTATTTTTTTTTTGATATATTTTTTGAAGTGTGTAATGTATATGATTTTAATGCTTTTAAGGTTTTTTAGGAAATTAAATTGAATTATATATTTAAAATGTAATTTAAATAATGAAAAATTACAATCTAACAAAAAATAAATTGTATCATCTGGTTTTTATGAAAATCATCGAAACATTAAAATAGTTAAATTGTGCCTATAATTTTTTTTTACATGGAATAATTTTCATAATAAAATAGAGATAATACTTTATTTTTATAATAATAATAATAATTTAGTGAGGGTCGGAATAAACTGTGTTAATATTTACTTTAATTAAAATAATTTTATATTAACTTTAAAATTCTTTTATATTGATATTACAGGTAATGAAAAAAAACATCAAAAATATTAATAATGACAAACTTAATAATATTATTATAAAAGAATATTTCAATATCTATTTTAAGGAAAATATTTTGATTTAACTTTTTCAATATAAAAGTCAATGGTTTTGAGTAGACGAAATAATAATATATGCTCATATCTATTCTTAATGTAGGCATTAGCAATTTAACAATATTCAACGAGTCTTATTTGTTTTGTTATATCACTTGTCAATATCTCTTTTGGATGTGGAAGGTTAAAGGTGCAATTATTTGTTGGAAGTAATGCTTCCATGTCATGCTTAGTTGTCATTGTGAGTCCCTACGCATCATTCTAGAAACTGTCAATTCTTATGTAATGAGTTGGAGTCATTATCTAGAGGTGTCGAAGTCAGTTCGTAATTTCCTATAGATGTAATTTTTGAAATAAATAATATTATAGTATAAGATTTGTGTTGTGCAAAATCGCTCTCTGTTCTATTTTTTATAATATGGTATCAGAGTAGAATAGGTAATAGCTTATCTCCTTTATAGCAAGGCTAGGAAAATGTAAGAAAGCCTTGAGATTATTTTTATGTAAATAGATAGTGTAAAAAAGTGTTTGATATATTGCTTTGTGTGAGTAAATTTTATTTTTGTTTGTTGATCTATCCACATTGTGCTCTCATTTGTAGGGGTTGCCAATTTCATGAAAAAAATTCCTTGCAAGAAGACAATCGTCACTTTCAATGCGATTGGATCAGTGTCAACACAGAAACAAAGAGAAACCTATTTTCCTTTCAACTGCAGCGATTTCAGCATATAGAAAAAGAGTAAACAACCTCACACAAAGAGTGAAGCATCTTGAGAGTGAAGCATCTAAGCATATAAAAAAGAGAGTAAATAACCTCACACTCTATCAAAGGAATCATATTCTCATATAAAGTGGAATTGGGGTAAAAAAAATCTATTAGAGGTCTGAGATCAACATCATTAAAGAATGTAGCTAAGATGAAGTAGGAGGAAAAATATAGTTTAAGGATATATTGAAAGTAATCTAAGGAAGCTCAAGAAGTTGACTAAAGGATCATTTAAGGAGACCTTATAAGGAAAGAGGCTTACTATCTTCAAGGACAATGTTTAACACAATAAAGTAAGATAACAAATTAGAAGAATAATTCAATTATAATGCTTGGAAGAAGAGGATAGATCTCATCCTCAAAAAGAATAAAGTGTTGGATCTAGTAAAAGGAAAAGTGAAGAAGTCTAAAAAGAAATCAAGAATTTTAAAGGGTCAATAAATAAGGGATAGGGATCAAGAAAATTTTTCCAAAGAAGTTTCACGAAAGAAGAAAATGAGGGAAAGACCCGAAGTCAAAAAACTATTTTCTAGGAACTCTTAGGGACTATATCCCTTGCATATCGTTCTACTATCCCTGACGGTTGGAAGGAGCCCTTACCAAATTGCAAAGATAAATATCCTACTCCTTGTATTGTCTTTTATATTTAATTTTCTTTACCTATGTAAGTTTGTTTGCATTAATTACTAATCACATTTATATTCATATTTTCCTTGTTTAGGAAAAAATTGTTGAAGACTCAAGGAAGGAGGAGTCACAAGACAAATCATTGGAATTACAAGGTTTATTTAAAGAAAAAAAAACATATGTCTAGAACTATAAGTTTTTCTCCCTTCATGATATTAATACTTCATAAACTATAATGCACCACTAAAAATGATATCTAATATAATGCGCTGTGAAAACCCATCAATAGATATATTACTAACATTATTGTGTCTAGCTCTCATGAATAATAAATATTCTTGATTGGTTTATTGATCATTAGATAAATTTTCCCTCCTCATATCTTTGATTACTCGTGTGGAACCCTAGAAAGGATCTTTGTGAAAAACCATAACTTAAGGGTATGATGATTATGTGTGAAACCATAAACTACTTAGGGTTATTTTTTAAGTCAAAGAAAATTTTTTGATGCCATGATCATGTCATGTTTGGGGTTTTGGTATGGGTATGGAAATCCTATTTTATTAGGGTTGAATGGTGATGTCTGAAATCTTAAACCTTTGAAGTATTGATAATTTAAGGTCTTCTATGTTTTGTATTGAAACCCTAGATCATTAGGGTTTGGTAGGGTCTATAAGAAAGACCTTTATAATGTCCTAGAAATCATATCTTTAGTACATGTGTTTGTCTGATCGAAACTCTAGTCTGATAAAGTTTTTTATTTGTGTCTTGGGGTTTGACTAACACATGTTATGATATGCTTGATGGAATCCTAGATGTATGAGTTGACCTAATTGATGATGGTAATGATTATTAGGGTTTCGAACTAAGCCTTAGTTGGAGTTTGATATTCTAGGATTATATTATCTGTGAATTATAGGGTTTTGTAAATAAACCTTAGTAGAAGTCCAAATATTTGATATATGATGACTATGTGATATTTGATATTTGTGTAAGATTGTTGAAATCTGAGTTTTAGTTATGATTTATGTTTGATTGTTTAAGAAAATATAGGGTTTGCAACAAACCCTAGGGGAATCTAGTCATGTTGTTATTGAGTTGTGATTGGTTTTGGTTGTTAAAAGCTCATGTATGAAATATAGGATCTCGCACTAAATCCTAGTTAGAATTCTAACATATGAATTCTGAAGTTGTTATATATATTGTAGATATATATTTGTTTAAATTGTCTTTAGGGTTTTCAATATGATGTAGTAGGGTATGTCATACCTCTGAAAGAAACATTGAAACCCTTGATGTAATGAAGTTTGTTATGAAGTAATCAAAGTATTGATGAAGTAGTCTAGGGTTTATGAAAAAACCCTAGCAAGAAGTCGAAGAGTATGTGTCTCGTGTTTGAAACCAAGAATTTGATGTTTAAATTTTAATGCTTCCATGATTTTGATATGGTTGACTTCATGCTTCTATAGATTTGGTTGTACTTTCTATATAAGTTATGGAGGTACACAATCTTCAAGATGGTAAAGATGTTTGTAAAGTAAAGTTGATGTGATAAGCATGATGTGAATACTGATGGTCATGATAACTCTGATGAGAAGGATGGAAGCAATTAAATATTATCTGATCTCGAGTCCCTTAAGTTGAGTGGGATTTGAGATGAAAATTAGATCCTCCATAATTAAGAGGGAGTGATGTATATGGTTCTCCACTTCATGCGTCATGCACTAGACCAAAACTAACAGTCGTAAGTTTTACTGAAGGACATGAGTGAGAGAAGAAATTGGAGAATGCATGTTGCAGGGATGCTAAGATAAGAAGAAGCCAAATCTATTTGTAGAATATGTCGTTGCATGAAAAGTAGGAAAGGAAGTTATATGTTTGAGGAATCTACTATTAATATTCATTTGGAAAGCTCTAAGTCTTACTATGAAAAGTTGAGAAGAAACATCAAGTTTTATGGAGACCTCGGAGGTTTGTATATTCTTATGGACATTTGAAAGTTTGTTAGTAATTGGGGTTGTGTTTGTATAGGTAAATCTCTCGAAGGTTTGATAGCATGATTCACATGCTTAGGGTTGTCGATTAGTTTGATTGGGAGAGATTCATTGTTGATTTATTTGATCTAGAAGAATTTGTTACCGATTGAAATAATAAAGAAGTTGAGGCTTTGCGAGTAAGACATTGCCTCAAAGGACATCTGGCCGAAAATTTGTCTTGATGTCTAGTTCCTGAAGTAGGGGCGATGAAACTTGTCATGGAGCTCAGACCTTGAATATGCACCTAGATACCTGGGTTGATGGTTAGTAAGTAAGCCTGGTGGTACCTAGAGAGGCTGAAAGTTTTATTCCTTCTTAGTCCCACTTGGATAGATTTCCCTAGTTAAGAATATAGTCTGTGGCATTGCAATGCCTAAACTGTTGAAAGACCTTGGATAGACTTCCCTGTTTAGGAATCTAGTCCATGGCATTGAAGTGCCTAAACTCCTCATAGTTCATATAGCTTAAGATCTTCCATATGAATACCTCCCTAGTTAAGAGAGAGTGTTGAAAAATGTAACTAGGTTCGGTCTTCATAAAATTTATTTGTCAAAAGAATTTTTATTATTGTTACAGTGACTTATTAAAACATGGGTTTCATGCTTGGGTCATAATTTTATTATTCAAAGTACATTGTGGACTCCTAGGATTAATAAAGAGTCAATATAGTCATTGTAAATTTTATGAGACCCTTCTTGGGATTTTGAATTATATAAAAATAATTTTTTTGAGACAAAAATGAATTACGTAACCTCCACACCAAGTCAGCCTCAAAGGAAGGAATTCAACCACATTAGAAGGCTATATGTACAAGGCAATTCGACTTCATTTGGTGCATCTCACTCTCTCTCACATAGTTCAATATATAATGTTGGAAGCTAGAAGCTGGGAAAAGTGTGAAGGTGAATAAGGAGGCTTAAAGGAGTTCGAGTTTGGTGAAGAAGGAAGGGAAGAACAAAATCAAAGTCTTTGTATCTCTCTCTCTCTCTGACTCCCTCCCTATCTCTATCTCTCTCTCTCATGTGGGCTAGTTTAGGAGATTGAAGTCTCCTTGTCAAAATCAAAGTTGTTGTTGATGTTCGAAGTTGCCAAGTCAAACTTGTTGCTGATGCCAGAAGCTTCAAAGTCAAAGTTGTTGCTAATGTTGGAAGCTGCTAAGTCGAAGTTGCTAGGGTCGAAGTGGTGCTGCTACTACGTCAAAGGTTGGATCAAAGAAGGAGAGGTTGGCTTGGTGTGGTGAAGTTCTTTGTCTATTTTGAAGAGTCCCAAGAAAAATTATTCAAGCAAGAAATTTTGACTGGGTTTTCCCCTGGATAGGGGTTTTGCCCTGGCAGAGTGCCTAGAAGGAGAGGTTGGCTTGGTGTGGTGAAGGTCTTTGTGTATTTTGAAGAGTCCCAAGAAAAAGTATTCAAGCAATAAATTTTGACTGGGTTTTCCCCTAAATAGGGGTTTTGCCCTAGCAGAGTGCCTACATCTTATATCTTGTATCTTGTATCACAAGTAATTATCACTAAAGAGAAATCTAACCCTAATATTACTAGAATTGATTTCTCAACACCATAAATTGATTAAAATCCTCTCTGATCAAATAATTTATGATGTAACTACTTTGTTTTCTTTCTACAATATACTCTTTCTTTGACATCTCATTGCACTCTATGTTGTACATTCTACTTTATAGGATTAAATTTCTTATTTTGCTGCCTACTCATAATCCTACTAATAAAATCCCTCTCAGTCCATGGAAACTTGTTACTGACTATGCGTTACATTCTATGGAAACCCCTTATGATTAGCTCGTTCATTAGTCTCCATGCTCCTTCAATTCCATTATCAAACTTTGTCTTTTTGATGCAAGATAAATTGAATTTTCCAACATAGTTCAACTTCGTAATCTGAATTACGTTCACAGATTCAGTTATTTACTCATTTTAATATTATTTACTACATCACAAAGTATTTAAGATAACACACAAACTAATACAAAGAGTCATACACAAAGCCTTTGGAAAAACTGCATTTCCATTAAACAAAGCTAAATTTTACATGCATAAACTCATAATCATACATTTCTTCCTTGGCCCCATTCTACATTCATTTGCCCATTTGTTTTCCCTTTTGACTTACAATATCTATAATAACATATACAAAAAAAATAATTCCTATATCCATAAAATAATCCACAAATCAATCATGTTTTTCAATGTAGACTCACTTTTGCATTATTGACAAAATCTCTCCTATCTGTAGTTTTTCTAAATCCTAAAGGTGCCCACAATAGTTTATCAGATTTCTAAACTTTTTCTTATCTTAACAACTTGCTAATTTCTACCAAGATTTTTTTTCTCCTACAAGCTCTCATGATTTATTTCCTAAATTTTTCATGCCTTAACACGTCGTTTTTCTTCTAAATTTTTTTTATCTATATCTATATTTCTCTAAGAAATAAAGAAATTAAAATTATTTACAATAAAGAAATAAAATTCATTTTACATGTTAAGACCATGTTTAGATATTTCTCTCCAAAATGCTTGAGGACATAGAAGCTCTAATGCTCCTGCATCAGACTCCTAAGGTAGAAAAAGTTCATGAACTCCTAGTCATGTGTCATCAATTTTTGAATCATCCAAGATCCCAAACCTTATGTTGTAGTTTTTCTTTCATCTTTGCATGTTGTTGTTCACTTGCTTTGTTGATGTAAGGTATTTCAATTAGCTGAACATTCTTGTTATTTTTCCTTTTTCTGTTGCATCTTCTCTTGGATGTTTGCCTCAACAACATCCTCATTCCATCAACCTCATCATCCAACTCTATCCTTATATGAAATTCACACTTCTTTTCCACATGCTTTTGCATATCCTCCTTTTTCATAAAAGTTATAAAAATGTTATTCAATTTTGGCTTCCATACCTCCTTTATAACCCGTTGATCATATATCGTAGTGTTCCCCTAGTTCTCTTTTAAGGAAAATGCCTCTTCCTCTAGTTCTAATTTTTCATACTTAATATTGTAGTATTTGTCTTAATATCCTCTTCTCTAACAAATTAAGCTCATCATACAATTCAAAAAAACCATATTGAATTTTATTTGTTAGTTCCATGCAATATCCATCACTTGGGTATTTTACCAACCACTCTTCCAAAAGTTACATCTCTTCTTATTTGCTTCCTTCCTATGCCATAAGACTTTCACACAGTATTCCAATGATTGGAATCTCCTTGAGCATGTCTTCATGAAGTATCTCTTCCTCCTCTACAATATTCTTAGCATTATATTCCTAAATAATTTCTGCATCATTGTCATCATTCATGGAAGTTTCTAATAACTGCCCATCTCTAATATCTGTGAACACATGCTTAAGAAAAAACTCTTCGATCTCATCCATCTCCTCCAACAACTTCATTTCTTCATCAACCTGCATAAGCACATCATCTAAGTTCCATGCATCACCTGCAACCATACACAAGGTGTTAGATTAAAAAATATGAGGCTTCTCATTTGATGCCTCAGTGACCAGATCTCCATGTTGAACTGAATTAGTTAAATAATTCATCAAAATATGAGTAAATTATTCTGTGACATCTCTAGCTTCCTCTTCATCAAGGAATAATCCTTGTTCAAAAACACACATTTCATATTTAGATGTTCTAAATTCTTCTTAAATCTGACATACAACCTTTGTCTTCGCTTCATTTGTAATGAATGCCATCTCACCTTCTTATTCTTCATTGTGCAACCATATTTCTAGTCTTCCTCATATTCCTGTAGAAACTCCACTAGTACACTAAGATGTACTTTCAATTCAACCATTCACCTCTCGAATTGCTCATCTCTTATTTTTTTCATGTTGTCTGTCTTGAAACTTCTTTTCATCAAGCTATGAATTCTTTTTGAACCCACTATATGACTATTAGTAGCCATCTTTTCCTTTTCCTTTTCCTTTTCCTTTTCTGATTTCTCTGTTTTCATATATGAGCTACAACAAGCCTTCTCCATCTTGTAACAAGTCTGCTACTTGTCATGGTACCAAGTTATCCTCTTGGAAACTCCTCTCTTATCTTCTTTAGGAAATTCTACCCACACTTACTGTGGAACTGCCTTTGGAAACTTCTACCAAACTTTTTATTTTTCGAACCTATCCTTCTCCTCGTTCCCTGCAGTAGAACGTCTCTCCTCCTTTCAAGCACATATTCTCCTCAACTACAAAATTTGTTTGGCTGCTGCAATTTAACCTGCTCACGTTCTCTTTATAGAACTTCTGTTGTCCTCATTTTAGCAGTTTAATTTTCCACTCGGTTCTATCACAAATTCCTTCAATTGAGAGATCTACATGCTCATGCTTCCTCTGTCACAACTTCACTTGTTGTAATGGTTGTTATCTACAACTTTCCTTCTTTTCTACCTATAAACACAAATTATTTATGACTAGAATTAATATAAAAACACCATATCCATCTTTATAAGATCCATGTCAATATCTTATCTTCAAGAGTCTTCCTTTAATTCAATCCACTAAACCAATTCCTTTCTAGGAGCACACCCACTCTATACATTTTCAAAATAATTTCCCTCAAAAACATACCATCTCCAGTCTTTTGTAATAATATCCAATATCCATAGAGTGTTCAACTCTGATACCACTTGATGCAGGAGAAATTGAGTTTTCCTACAAAGTTCAACTTCTCAATCTAGATTACATGCAAACATTCAATTATTTACTCAATTGAATATTATTCACTACATCTCAAAGGATTTAAAATAATACAAAGATTCATACACAAAGCCTTTGGAAAATCTACATTTCCATTAAACAAAGAAAAAATGTACATGCAAAAACTCATAATCATTCATTTCCGTATTGGCCCAATTCAACATTCATTTGGCCATTTTTTTTACCTTTTGACTTACAAGATCTATAATAACATACACAAACAAAATCAATTTCTCTAGATCCATAAATCAATCCACAAATCACTCATGCTTTTCAAGGTAGACTCACGTTTTCCTTATTGAAAAATTCTTTCCTATCCATAGCTTTTATAAATCCTAGAAGCACCTCCAATAGTTTCTAATATTTCCAAAAAAAATCATGTCCTAACAACTTTCTAATTCCTACCAATATTTTTTTTCTCCTACAACCTCTCATGATTTATTTCCTAAATTTTTCATGCCTTAAAAGGAAATTTTTCTTCTAAAAAATCTTATCTACTAAACCTTATCTCTATCTATATTTCTCTTAGAAATAAAAAAATTAAATTTATTTACAATAAGGAAAAAAAAATCATTTTCCATGTCAAGACTAGGTTTGGAGATGTGTCTCCAAAATGCTTGATGGCTTAGAAGCTTTAACACTCCTGCATCACTTTTGCATATATACCTCATTTTTGTAATTTTTTTGCTACTAACTTCTTTAAGAAATTTGTACGACTACTATCATTTCCAACTCTTTATACTCCAGCTCAACAAAATTGTGCAGCCACTATTACATAACCTTAAGCTACAAATTTAGGGTTGTTTCCCTCTACAACAAACTGACATTTTGCATCTTGCTAAAATGACAAATGAACATAAACAATTTATACCTTTGTACAAGGTTTCCACCATGGTTTTGCTCCATTCACCCTTTTTTTGTCATTTATTCTTTAGAACTTTCCATGATTTCTCCTCTATAGTCGAGCATGTCCTTTTCCAAAGTTTCTCGTGCTTCACAAATTGAATTATCTCCAACACAAATCATGTTTCCCTAGACATCCTCATATTCTTGACAGTTTACACTATTTGTACTCATTATATCTACATAAAATACAAATGTTGTCTTCTCCACTGAAAACACAGAATTATGAGTCTGTTTATTCTGGCATTCTTAACTAACTATAGACACAAAATTCTCATTAGTTTTAAAAAAATGAGACTTTGAAGTCCCCTTAGGTGCTTCCAATATCCTTTCATCATTCCATAGTGTAACTTGCAAGCCATTCATCAGATCTTCATCTACTTCTTCCATTGTAACAACTTCTTCCTTAAAAAACTCAATATCTATACACATATGTTTAAAAATATCATCAACCTTAGACACCTCATCATATAATAAAATCCTCTTTGTTTCAGACATCATGTCTAGAAAAATAATCCTTTCTGCATCAATTTTTTTCCATAGCTACATTTATCCACTTCATATAGTTTTCACCTCGATTGATTTTATAAGTCAATTTTGTTTTCATTTCTCTCTCTAGAGAAATCATATTTTTTTCTCTTCCAATCATTATAATAACACTCAATGAATGTTCTTCATCTCTACACAAAAAAATTATGTTCCGTTCATCATCTACAAAAAATATTGCATCCACATATAAATTATGAGATTTAAAATTAGTAGGCCCCTTTTCCTCAATAAATGAACCTACCATCATATGTCGACCTTGCAAACAATTTTTGAGACTCTCAAAAGGTCTTTTCTAATCATCTTGATTGCTTTCATCCTCTCCAAGGATTGATCCTTTCTCTAGTTCAGAATAGTGAACTTCCACCTCACACTCAATTACTCTAAGTTCTTTATTTAACTTGGCACACATCCTTTGTCTCAACTTCACTTGTAATGAAGGCCATATCATCTTCTTCTTTTTCATTATCAAATCATATCCTTGGTCTCATAACAGATTATTTATATCACAGACTTCTTCCCTCAACTAAGTCATTTCCCTTTCAAATTCCTAATTTGTTACCTACGTCATCACAACTATTTTGGTACTCTAATTGTGACCTCTCTCTGAACCCTTGGGATGACTATTAGTAGTAAACATTGTTTCCTTTTTATTCTATGAACTCTCATTGTCCCCTTGTGAGCTACAGTAAGCCTTTCCCATATTTGTAACAAGTTCCTCACTTGTCACTTGTACCAAGTCAACCTCTTGACATCTCCTTTTCATTGGTTCTTTGCACTAGAACCTAGGCACCTCTGTTCTAGATCTTCAAAGATGATATGTTTCTACACTTCATCTGTACACCTCTTCACTTTCTCTTTTCAGAACTCATGTTTTCCTCATCTTAGCAGTTTCATCTATTGTTGGGGTTCTATCACAATTTCCTCTTCCTTCGTCATAATTTAACTTGGTATGTGGCTCTTTTTGAATTCCTTTCTCTATTATCTACAAATATAAATTCCTCATGCCTAGAGTTAGCATAAAAACATCATACTTCACCTATGCCAAGATCTTCCTTTGGTTCATTCTACTAAATATCCTTTATACTAATCCTCTTCTGTTGATTATACAATTTCTTTAATATCCTTCAACTCAAAATATTCCACCTTTTTCTCATTCGAATCATCCAAATATGATTCTTTAACCCTATCTCTCAAAAGAGCTTTTATCCCCTATATTTTTGTCTTCTTTTCTTTCTTCATTGCTTCTCCAAGCAATTCAACCTGTCTATTTTATTTTTCGCATAGCATTCTAGCTTTGACACTGTATGAAGCCATTCTAATATTGGTTGTGACAATATGCCAACTTAAAAATCCCATAAGGCCCAATTCAAACCAAAAAAGCGCTTCCTTCAACCCAACTAAAGGTAAATAATTACCCTTAATATTCATTTGAAACCAAGTGGGAGGAGACATAAGAGTATAGTCCAAACCTTTTTTATAAAACCGGGGGATTCATGCACTCCTTATAGTAATAGCCACTGGAGCCAAAGACTCTCATGTATCACATATAGGTAGGACCCTCTTTATTAGTTCCTGGTGTTTAAGCTTTCCTCCCACTTGACCCAATGTGACTAAGTCTCATGACTTAGTCTTGCCTTTTAAACTCTAGTGCATAGATCTTAATATTTTTGAGACATGTTTCTTGGCCTTACATCATCCCATCCAATCCAATAGTACAAAAACTCCAATCCTCTAGCAAATAGACTCTAACCTCAAAATTTTTTTGTCCTTGGCCCTTTCTAAATAATGCACACAAGTTCCCTTTCCCCTAGGAGGAATCAATGGCTGAAGGTCCCACTTTAATCCATTCGGTCCACATATCTAGATTTTTCATCACCCCAGTGCTTTTTCATCATCCCAAATATGAGTCACTCCATTTCTTGCCTTAATGCATAATTTTTTAAACTCCCCATAGGATAGAACCTAGGAAATAAGAATATTTTTCATCATCAACCAATCCCTACCTCTTCTAAATGGCATCTCTGACCTTTGACCTCTTTCACTTTGTTGACCTTATAGGAGGAGTAGGAATTATTAAGTCCAACCTAATAGTTACATGTCTAATAAATAAACGTTGCATCACGTTGAAGATTGACACATTTGCTATCGTCCACATTATCACATTTTTTTCATTAATTCATAAAGGTTTGTGCTTCCTAGGGGAGTGAACACTCATGGTGGGTTCTTGTTCATCATCATATCTAATAGAATGGTTTGAAATCATCCCAACACTTTATATGTAAGCCTAGTTCCATGTCCACCTGTCCTCCAATTATCTTGATGCTCCTCTGAATTCTTCTCGTTCGTTGTTCTAGGGAATATCTCCCTCGATACATCACTTCGATGTCATGTTTTGATGCACTTGTTTCGACAAAAAAATGAGTTCTATTTCTTGGTGATCGTCAATTGGCATACTCCCATCAGTATTAAAAATACTAAGTATTTTTCTCCTTTCTTCTTTATGAACTTGGCCACTACTACATTGATCCTACCCAAGAATCGCTCTAGAATTCTACACACTCCTCTCCATGGCTTCCTTTCAAACCTCTATAGCCTCCACAGTTCCTTTTTTCTTTTCCTGTGTGAACTCTTTCTTTGTTCAAGAAATAATTATATTCTTCATAGCATCTGTGATCTTTGTATATCATTTCATGTTTCTTCTGTGCTTGAATTCCTCCAGAGTTTAATTCCATTCAATCTACATGACATATGACTAACATCGACTACAAGAAAACATGCACAGTAATGTATAGAGATTCAATTTCACACATTCGATTCTCAAAGAGAATTCATTCTTCTATTAATGAATATATATACACATAATTTACAAAAGTTCCTCCTTTGGCCAAATTTACACTGTATTTTCCCTTATTAGTCTCGTGGCCACACCTAACGTCTAATCCTCTCAACTCTCTCTCTCCTTCTTGTGATGCCTCTCTTTGTGATCCCTCTAATTCCTCTATGCTTAAAAAACATACAAATGGATCCTGAACTAGAATTGGTTAAGATCCATGATTCATTCAATTAATAAACTCTTAAGAATCCTCTAGATACATAAAATGATCTCAAGAAATCTATCTTATGCCAAAATTTCTCTAAGTCACTCAATCTCCTAAGATTTATTTTTAGAAGAAGATATCATACTAATTACATTAATATAATTTATTCTATAGAATTCCTATAAACATAGAAAATTACAAAAAAAATGACAATTAGGCAATCCACACCCTTAATAAATGAATGACCCCTAAATCTAATCATAGGTATTTGACTTGTAGGTTAGATGCCCCTGCATCCATTTTATAGAATGGTATACATTTCTTTCATTGATGGACACATTATTTAAAGAACATTTTTGTTGAAATTTTCTAGGGAAATTGAGATGGTGACGAAACACAGATAAGACATAGGATTTAAATCATAAATATCATTGCATTTATTTCTAGGGCTAAGGAGATGGGGATAGGACTTAACATTATACCCCACATTCATTGAGAATTTTTGATATTGTGAGTGAGTCGAATTGAATATGGGCATGGGATTCTCTTGCCAAGAGTATTCAATTGCTTTCCCTAATGCATTGGCCATGATAGTTTACTATTAGCTCTACATTTGGTTGTTGAGGCTGGAAACCCATATTTTTGTCTTGGTCAGAATAGCCCTAGAGCTGAAACTATAAACCATCTGCACTTTCACGTAAGTCAAATAGTTTATTTAGAAAAAATGTTTCTTTGGTTGGCAAAAGTGTTCCTATATAACTTTTGAAGAGTAACAAGAGGTTAAGAAGACACCTTATTTTTCAATGTTCAGTTCATTGGCATCAATAATGCATTTTGGGATATATAGACAATATTACAAATATGATCTTCGAAAATTTTATAATTTGGCATGATAAATCGAACCATTATGTTATGATTATTACTTGGCATTTCCTTTTCGTATTGAAAAAGCTTCGAGGAATTGAGAAAGGAAGGGTCAAAATATCTAACCTCTAGTACTATCTTTTGAGAAGCTTTCTTTTTTATGGGGGTAATACTTTGGAGGAACTCTAAAATGGCATTGGAAACTCTTGGATATGTCTTCAAGAAAACATCTTGCTATAAAATGTGCTCATTGTAGAGTCAAGAACAAATATTTTTTTGCATCCTTGGGTACAATGTTGTAGCATATAATTTTTTCTTTTTCATGTAACATAGTAGATTGATCATGGTGTCTAGATATTCCTATTTTATTTTGTAACTTTTAAATTTCTTGGTATAGTTATGAAAACCATAAGTTCTTTTTGTAACTAGTACTATCAAGAAAATAAAGATTTAGTAGAAGTGGATCAAGAGATATTAGAGACTCAAGTGAATCTTGGAGTGTGGGAAATTATTGGACATGTTGTTTGGAAGAGAAATTGGGACTTTGACAAGGATTTTGAGGAGTATGCTTGGAAATTAGTTGCTGAAGTCTCTTTATTAGAGGAAAATTTTGAAGAAGTTAAAGCTTATATTTTAGAAGCAGTAGCTAGTGGGGAGGTGGGGACTGAAGAAGAGGAAGAAGTCATTTCTCTAGAAGATGAGGATTCTCTTCATCGTTCCTTTAATAGTAACCATGATCCCCTTTTCCTTTGAATGAATGACGCCTCATTCTCCCATGATTGAACTATTTACTTCATGTTTTCATTCCTCATAGAATAACTATAATCCTTTGTGCATATGGATGAAGGATGCCTTATGTTCTTGTGATCAAAATATTTTCCTTGTTTTCAGAACTATTGTCTGCAAAGGACCCATCTATATGATTTATATTACACATAAATGGTGGTTAGGCATAAAATCTCTATATTCACATGTTTTCTTCTTGTTATTTTTATGTAGAAGGGTACAACAATTCAATACTTATTTGATGTTCTATATTATTGTTGTAAAATGAAACTACTTACAATGTTGTCATGTTTAACTAAACTCTTACCAATTAAAATTATATTTATAGCTCACATTTTTCATTGTGGTTCAATCCATGCTAACTCCTAAACTATCATGAGGCCATATAGGGAATTTACGAGGCTCCTTAGTAAGTAAAAGTTGATTTAATGGCCTCATATTTTCAAATGATCATCCACACTTTTTTTCTTGGGATGATGGTAGAGAATGCAAGAAATCAATGTGAAACAATCTAAAAGCATGGCCTATGGTGTGCCTTAAAGTCTCTATTTCCATCAATTTCCGCATACACCTAGTGTACACGTGTGAATGCTTTTAGATATACACAAGGTGAGTGGGAGTGGAGAGTATTTTTAAGGCATAGGAGAAATTGAAGTGACAATATTCTTAATGCAAAGGAGAAATTGACTCCAAAACCATGACTTTACATATTCAGCTTCATAAGTAGGTGACTATATGCATATGAAAATGAATATGAAGGCATGAATTTTTGGGAGTGGTTTAAATTTTAATATACTTATTATGGAAATGAGAATGTAGGTGAAAGGATCGAATAATCATAGAAATTTTGAGGAGGAACTAAAGATTCCTCTTCATATGGACTTTCACATGGAGCTCATATTGAGTTCCATTCAACATCTTCTTGAAGTAATTTCTTGGAATTTGGGTGTTTGAGTTGTGATTTTTCTTGACAGTACTACTTAATTTATGTTGGGATGTAGTGAGCAGGTATATAGTAATGAGAAGGGTTGGAAATTTATTCAAGAAGACTCATACAAAATCATTATTGAAAGGATTTTGGACAATGAGAACAATGATTCTCACCAGGTTAGTATTAGTTCAATGCAAGATATTCTATGTTAGTATCAGTTCAATGCTCCTAAGATGTTCTATGTTTTACCTTTTTCATTTCAAGTATACATGTATTTCACTCACAATTATTAACATAAAAAATGATGGGTGTTGTGGGTTTACTATTATGTTGAAATTTTCTAACAAAATATTGCTTTCAACACAATGAATTAGTGTATTGGTTGAAATGATATTATATTGTTTTATGTAATATATTTCTCAAAAATATTTTGATAAGTATATGGAAATTTAATTATTTTCTAAAAATTTTAAAAGAGTA
>APFE031519307.1:40434-55673 GCA_000404065.3 Pinus taeda | reverse complement strand
ACCAAAAATGCCAATGCAACGGTTTGGTTGACACGCCTGTTGAGCGAGACGCCTGTTCATCGAAGGGTAGAGGAGCCGATATATTCTCCACAGGGAGAGTCTGCAAATCGCTGTCTTTCAAACTGACGATCGACAACATCAATTATCTTGGCCACTTCTTGCCCGCCTCTCTGGTGTCTTCAAGGGAAATTTAGAAGATCACAAGGTGGTTGTATGCAAAATTAGAAAATGTATCATCCTCAAAAGGGTTGTGATTTTCATGGTTTGATACACTTGTGATGCCTAGAAAAGGCTGAACTTTGTCAGCGAGATCCAAAGGGTGGAAATCAATTTCCAATAGATGATACAAATCTTTGATAGTTTGCAGAACATATGTCATGACACCTTTGGAAACCAATTTAGAAATAAGGGCCGAGTGTGACAACATTTCTTTGTTGTCCATTTTAGGTTCCAAACTAAATCCCAAAAGCCTGGCCATTCTTAAACTCCTCTCCACCTCATTATTAAGTTGAAAATGGTGAGCTCCATGCTGCTTGTGATCATAGGGCATAACAAAAATGACCACCAACAAGACAGATTATGCCATCAGCTGCAAATCCTTGTGGGTCAAGTTTTTATTGTATCTTTTTTGAAGGATAAACAGCTTGTACCATGCATAACCATGATACAAATGACTTTTTGATATCCAAAATATCTTTGTTAGCTTTGAATAGTAAATTGCCATCATTTGGGGCTTGGGAGTCTTCTTAACCATGCACATAACCCCATGAATATCTTCTATCGACCGAAAAGCTTCCTGCCAAAGCTCAAGCTCAGTTGCAACCTTCAGTTGCTCAGACCTTGTATCAAGTTAAAGCTGCAAAGTCTCAGGTAGATTGAGATGAGGCATGTCTTTTTTATCCCTGTACTTAGTCAAATTGACTAGGTGATTACTAATTATTTCACAAAGCCAACGGAACGCTATTATCCCCTTATATTGCAAACAGAAATGGAAGGCTTGATGTGCAGTCATCACGTATAATGCTTCCACCTTCGAATTGTTGTGAAGTACTTCAAGCACAGTCCTATACGTTTCCCACAGAAACTTAAGCCAAGGTGTAACAATCTCCTGCTCTTTCTCTCCACTAAAACTCACACAACTGAGCATCAAGTCCTCTGGCCTCTTCTCTGCCTCTAAGTCCTCCACATGATCCAAGGCAATCCAGCTAGAACTAGCCTGTACTGCTCCACCAACCTTCTCAGTAGATAGATGCATGAAATACTTTATAAATGCCTCCAATGAACTCACATTAACTTGTTGGCATACATTATGATACTGAATAAGCCCATCATTTGCAAACATTCCATGCCTCAGGTCCACGCAAAATTCCACATATTTGAACATTATTGTTTCAAGAGGTTTTTGCCATATATCAATATCACCTGCTTCGACAATCTTCTTCTAGCATAGCTGCTTAGCAAGATCCTCAATTGCGTCTTGCTCTTGCTTTAAGCTTTCAACAGTCCTTTGCCAACCCTCATGATGTTTGTTTCCATTAATGGGTGGACTTGATAAAATCTAGTAGCCACCGTGTCTCAAGACTCTGTCCACTTCAATCAAGTATAAGCCATCATATTGTGTCCATGGAATCAGACATCGGGAATAGTGAGCCATGTCAAAAGGTTTGGTAGGATAAGGAAGTCTATGAATGCCCATTATTCCAATTATAGCTGTCACTCCATGCTCCAAAGAAGATTGCACTTGTGCTTCATGTATATCTATTGGTGCAAAAGACGTAGTCAACATATTGTAACTAGCTAGGTAAGCACCCTAGCTTGCAACCTGGATACAGTCAATTGCACCCAGCAATAGAACTTGAGTAACACATTTCCCTATTATACATGTCAATATAGGGTTCTCTTCACTCTCCATGGACACTAGCTCTACAATATGGGTTGCCAAAAGCTATAATTTCTCACTGGGATTTAAAGTTTACATCAGCTTTCTCGAGGACCCCGTTTGAAGGGTTAGGTAGTCAATTAAACTTCAGTACCACCTATCATCTTCAAATGGAAGGGCAGACAGAACGAGTGAATCAGGTAGTGGAAGACATGCTAAGAACATATGTAATGCAACAACCATACAAATGGGAAGATTACTTGCATCTGGTCGAATTTGCTTATAATAACAGCTACCATACCTCCTTACAAATGATCTCGTTTGAAGTTTTTTACAGACGAAAGTGCCGCACACCATCCAGTTGAGGGGGACCATAGGACAAGCTGATGTTGGGACCTGAGATGTTAAAGGAAATGGAAGAGATGGTTAAGAAGGTGCATTCTACCTTAAAGGCTGCACAAGATAGGCAAAAGAACTTCATTGATCGAAAAAGGAATTTCAGAGAGTTCCAAGTAGGAGATCATGTATATGTGAGAGTACGTGCTAAGAAGAGTATGTTACAATGGAGTGGGTGTGCTAAGTTAGCACCTCGATTTTGTGGATCGTTCCAACTTTTGGCAAGGGTCAGGCTGGTGCATACCAACTCGTCCTACCCAACCATATTCGAGTCCACAATGTTTTCCATATGTCCATGTTGAAAAGATATGTTTATGATCATAAGCACATAATTAGTTGGCAAGATATACAGGTAAAAAAGTTTCTTGGTAAGCTAAATAAAATTTTATGGTAATGAAAAAAAATGATTCAAATTACTATTTTGTTTCAGGTCGAACCGGAAGGAGAATTCTTGGTCGAGCCTATGGTTATACTCGATCGGAGAGAAGTAATGCTACGGAAACGAGCTATCACCCAGGTTAATGTGCAATGGCAGCACTTTGGGCCAGACGAGGCCACCTGGGAAGATGAACAACTCATAAAATAAGCCTTTCTAGAGCTATTTGCGGCCGGAAAACATCGGGACGATGTTTGATTTCAGGGAGGGGAGATGTAATGTCCCCAGAAAACTGTGAATACTTTATTTTACCACAGGGAAAACAAATTGGATATTATGATTATTATTTTGAATTAAGTATTAATGTGTGTTAAATATTAAAGAGAGAAAATGGTTTGAATATTAACAGATCTTGTAACTTCTCATAACAAGGAAGTTAGGGAAGGAAATTGCCAGAAAGCCCTAACTACCTCCCTGATTATGAATGCTCCAAAGAAAGCCCTAGGGGGGGCATGGAGTAAGGGAGGAAGAACCATGCTGAGAGGTCAGATGGAAGAGTAGCTAAGTCTGGTGGTGACCAGATAGCAAAATAATTGTGTGCAAAACTTGCATAAAGACATTAGTCTTGTGAGCAAGCTCAGGGGGAGACTTGGACCTGATAGCAGGTCTCATGGTTGGGAGGATTGAATTCTGCAAGTAATAGAAGTGACTTCTTCAGTTGAAATTTTCTTCTTTTATAGCAGTTCAGATAGGTAACAACCCTGGAATAATATGTTGACATAATTTGTTTGTTGAATTTCATATTTGGTAACAGTTATAATTGGAATTAGTACGGTACATGAATAGTTTGTATTTGAAACTAGTAATGTATAAGAATATATAATAATTGAAATTAAAACTGAATAGGAATATCTGAAACTTGGAGGAAGATATAACCACATAAAAGAGTAGGGCACCTAGATGCGGACTTAGGAAGATAATTTTGATTATGTTCTTATGCTAAAAAGTAAAAAAAAGAAAACTAAATAAGCATTGCATGACAAATAATAGAACTGAATGTGTATAGCATAACATAGGTAAATGTGAAACTACACAACTTAGAGTTTAATTGAAAGATGGAAAGAAAGACTGAGTAAATAATTCCTCACAAACAACAGAAAATAAATAGTGTAAAACTGAATGAAGGTAACTGTAGAAAACATTAGGAAAAGATTGTTTTTAATTCCAATTTAAGGTTCCCTCTAGTCTCCTTCTCTTAACATTACTGAGATTGGTATTTATAATCCAAGAATCAAAATAATACTATGTATCATATAGCGGAAGCGTGAAACCCTTGAAAATACGTTACCATGCAAGTGAAAGCTTAATGTATTTATATAACAAGAGTATCCGCAGAAAAAACATACAGAGAATTATAAATAAACTCCTTGAAAACGAAATACTGCATATCAAAAATGAAGGGCTTCTCCCATAATGTATATTGAACATTGACTAAACTTAGAACAAGAACCAGTAACTCAAATACTACGCATTTGGGAGTTTATAACGGAACAAACACATGGACCAGAGTCTTAACTTCTATACATTGACATTTCCACACTTGAAGTTTACACAGCTCTGTGATAACACCACTACCCAGAACTCAGGTAGGCGGAATCGAGAATGCCCAAAATATAATACATATTTTCTTCAAACAACGAAACCATAAATACTGGAGTAGTCGTAGCTACAAGCCTCTTAAGCCAGTTAATGGTACACCTGGAAGTGCCATAGGGAGGGGACTCAAGTCCTCTACCAAATGTTCCAGGAAATGAACGAATAAACCCTTAAACATATGCAATGGAAATGAACGAATAAACTGTGAAACATATTCAAGGGAAATGAACGAATAAACCCCAATATAAATAAGGCTATCACCGAAAGAATACAATCGAATAAGTTATGTATAAACCCATGAACTTCTCAGATAGAGGTATTCTCCTGTCTACATAGGAATCTCCATGGTAGGCTTGAAACTAAAACTCTGGTCCAGAAATTTAACAGGCCTTTGAATATGGAAACCCTCGATGGCATACCCCAATTGTCTGAGAACACCAAGCAATAAACCGACGATCGAATCTCCTACTCTGTCAACATTATACAGGTGCAGATAGACAGGACTTACCTGTAATCCATTTAACGAAGGATGCAGGGAAACAAATGCAAGGTCCATGAAACCCTCCGTGGAGAACCCTGAGCAACTCATGCCCGCCTTTGCAGCATCTGCAACTAGAAAGTGGCAACATAATTAATAAAGAACAACGAACAATGAAAACTATATGCAAATTCGCAGAGTTATAAACCTTAAACTCACCGAGATCTTTCTGCACAGGGAAATCGAAGCCATCTACACCATTCACGGTAACATCGGCCCTCAACAAACCCTCATGTAACGAAAACCTGACCACAGAGGTAGACTTACCAGAAGTAAAACCCGAGCAATGGAGACGAGCGTCGGATAATGAAGGAGTGTAATGAAACTCATCACCAACAAACAAGGAATTGAAGATTTCAAGGACAAATTACAACCCTCGGATCAAAGTCCAAGCCTCCTCACCATTGATGAAGCGAGGGAAACAAGGTAAACAATACAACTAGTGGGCAGCTGAGTGAGAGGACAGAGCTTGCTCTCGCCACATATCCATGGCATAGCATAACATTAATACCAAATCAATTGCAAATCAAACCAGGAACAGCAAAGCAGAGAACGTTATGTAAACATAAAGAAAAAAGAATGTGTATTTAGATCCTTGTCAGAACTCCATCAGAATATGGATTAATGTATATGGACGTAGAAATAGACTTTTACCTTAGTACGAGTCATTATATGTCAATCACAAATGTAGATAAATTATAACCATGCCATGTCTAAAATTACTATGGTGATTTTCTTTTTAATTTCTGTTATGCTTGTTTATGGAGGTGTGACACAAACAATCCAGAAGATGAGGGAATAAAATCAGAAAAGGAAATAAGAAGAGAGGAAAAAAGGAGTTCTAAGAGGAAAAGGCAGGGATCCAACAACTGCCAATCTTCCAACCGCCATCCTTTTGAGATTGCTCGACCTCCTTTCAATTAATAATAATAATTTAAAATAAAATTATAATTTTATTTATTTATTTTTCTTTAATAATATAACATTTTTTATTTTTTTTTATGATGACTATTCACATTTAATTTACATACTTCTCATTAAAACTTATGAACATTTAATTTAATTTGTATACCTCTGATTAAAACTTAACTCGGGTATGAAATGAAAGGAAAGAAGATGGAGATATATCTAGAAAATGTGCTTGTGTTTCTTCCAAGGAATTGAGGGCTTCTCAGGAGGAGATTTGCAAGGAGAATCTGCAATTAACACCTTCGGATTGTGCAGAAGAAGAAGAATATACAAGAAGAGGTAAGGACTACAAATCCCAATGCCCTAATTTGAATCTTGAGATTGCAAATGATGCTAAATTTCATGAATTTGAATGCAGTGTAGATGTAATAAATGGGTTCACTGAGAAATCTAGTATAGTTCCTCTTCCTTGTAATCAGTTTATGGATGACAATGACTAATCAGCGCAATCGAAATACAGGTCTACATTGACAATGGAATACTCTCTCTCCAAGAACTATGTGGATTTATCAATCCGTGGGTGGCAGATGAAGCTGATGGTGTGAAGCCTCATTCATTGCCCATTCTTTCTCAGTTCATTCTTTTCTCTGAAAGCTTCTCCCTCCCAAATTGTTGCACCTTCACCTATTTTTAGCACAACTTATCATCCCATTGGAGGTTTAATCCGAACTTGCATGAGACCACGAGGACGAAGAGGAGCATTAGGAGGATGAAGAGAAGAGTTGAGGGCCATGGTGTCTGATTCATCTACAACCTTCAAGCCTTTTGGAGTTCTCTTTGTTTGCCTTGATGAGTACCATCCCTCCAATGAGTCAACGAGTGAGTTTGGTATCGATCATTGTTTGCGATGATGCTTCCATAATGTCTACCATTATTGTCAGCCATCCAATTGTAGAAGATTATAGTATATTGTACACTAAAGATCCAAAGCCTGAAGCCAAGTACAATTCTATGTATCATGCCTGACTTGAGAAAACTAAATTTTGTAGTTCTATTCAATTCAACTAAAGGAGCTAGGTTCTCCATAGCTTCTATATTCTTAAAAACCCTAACCCATTTTCTCATCTATGTTTCTATTACAAAAAATCATAATAAAATGGCACTGGAGATTTTTACAGTCATACAATCCACCCAATGATTGCAGAGAGCAAATCTTAGTAATGCCTAAATACCAGCGAACGTCCCGTTAGGACATAGAAATTTTCTTCTACCCTTTTGAGAATTTCAAGAAGAAACATGAAGTTAGGGGCTGCATTCTTCGACTGAGGTGCCAGGTCTAATGGATAACTATTCTGTTAAAATCCTCTGAGATCTGCACCTGGCCTCATTCCTTGGTGCCATATGGATGGGGTAGCCCACAGTGAGAATGCTTGGTGGACAGCTTAACACTTCACCTACCTCACTAGTGAATCAATATCCCCTAAGGCTATTAATGCTATGGGTGTGACCTCTCAAGCCAGGGTGGGTGCTTGATAATCAAAGAGTTAAGTTTGAGCTCAAAGCCATGCAGCTCAAACATGAAAAATAATGACTGCATTATATACCTCTAATTTAAGGATTATTAAAACTTAGGATGTATATTTTCCTGAACATCCGATGAGATTTAGTACATGGTTACTACAGGAATATATGGAATCCACCAATTAGGCTAAACTGGTCTAATGCAGGGTAACAACCAACATTATGGAACCTCAACAAAATTAAGATAGCTCATTTGGCTACTTTTATACAAAATGATATTACTATGATAGACTACATATTTATCATCGTTTGTCCATAATTGGACAACCATCTCTCTGACAAGTTTCAAACTAGCCTAATGTGCCTGTAAGGGGTATGGGTTTGTACTCACATGATATGGAGTCAATTGTGACTACTACCACTATAACTTTTAGGTGAATCTATGCACACTCCCACACACCGTCCACAAAGTTAATTAAGGATTCTGAACCACAAACTTTACATAATACTTTATATAACATCCATCATCGATTGAGCTGCCCAAGGACTATTGTTGGTGTTAGCTTTATCAAAACAACAATGCTTAGATTTATTTTGGAACTCATAGGTAGAATAGCTTTGATTGCCACAATAGGTATGTTTCTTATCATGTCCATTGCTATTCCATATATGACATGTTTTTGGTTTATCCAAGAGCTTTCAGTTTGCGGTTCTTTACACGTTTTCAGATTCTCAAAGTCCCATCAAGGTAAGTAATAATCATACAGACATTAACTCTATGATAATATATTTTTAACAGCCTTAAATATTTATACCGAACACAAAAATACCATTAAATATTTTCATTGTTGTTTGAGGACAACCTATTGACAAAATCCTAGTAGTTTTTACGATAAAACCAGATCTGAGTAAAATTGCTAGAGAAATTAATATGGAGTCTAGGGGCTAAATGCCAACTCTTGATTGGGTGGAAGTTGCGGGGCAGCTGGGATTGTTATTTAGGGTACAACTTTGCCATGATGACACACGATAAAGAAATTGTACATTAACAGGGAATTGGGTCCTCATGAATAAGGAGGACCTAATTACTATATAAAGGAGATTATTATAGCCCTTCTCACACAGGTGTGTATGATTTTTCAATATTTTTGTTATTAGGAGATATTTCCCTATTTCTAAAGAGCTGTAGATGTGTCTCACCATTATTATACTTTTGAGCCACACTGCCTTTCTATATTTGGTGTCTTTAGTATTTCTCTAGTTATTTATGGTAACTTAGAGAATTACATCAAGGCCTAGCCTTGAATGCGGAAGACAAAGGATGGGAAATCTCACCTCAGAAAATCCTTGGCTTTGTCTTAACGATTTTCCCCATCATACAACCCCTGAAAGTAGATTCTTTGATAATCAATCTTAATGGACTAGGGCTTATCCTTTAACAAAGAAGCCCCTCTGTTTCTAAGGAAGAAATCAAATCAAAGGATGTGGCGTGCGGAGGGCCATTGAAGCAAGGGTCCGACGCTTGAAATGATCACTTTATTTGCTACTTCCAATTGCCTGAACTTTCTAAGTTCAATGGTTAATTTACTGCTTCCATAGGGTCTCTCCATAGTATGTATTTTCTAGATTATTTTTGTGTGTTTCTGGTTGTCAATTTCATGTCAAGGCAAAGTCAGTCACCTAGGAGTGTGGCTCATTATGCTCTTTGCAATGTTTGTGTCTTTAGTCATTAAATCTAGCTGAAACATTGTAGTGGAATCCAGGGCCAAGGATTGAGTTTCCATAGTTATGTTTTTAGTGTTGAGTGATGCATTTTAGTTTTATTTAAATACGTGAGCCTGCTTCATGTTTACATAAGTTGTTGAGTTTATAATGTTACACATTTTTTAATATTTAATCATGAGTTCAACTTGGTAAAAAATGGAACAAAAAGAAAAATCACATGAGATAATATCCACTATAAATGTCTTCATAAAAACTTTGTTGAATCATTAGCAATTCATGGTAACTAGATATTTCATGTAGAGTTATGCATTACTTTAGTCATTTTATAAAGAATAAATTCTAATAACTAGTTATCGTTGATATCTCAATGCTCATGATTGCTTTTTCAAGGCCGTGATGCATATCAGTGTCAAGAAGGATAATGATTTTTTGCTGTGGAAAAATTGTTATCTAATTTGTTAAGGATAATGATTTGTTATTGGCTCTAGGAAAATAATCTCTTTTTATTCTTGTTCTTGGAAGGCAACATTTGTCGGAGTCCCACCATAGAGGCTGTATTTCATGATGCTATGCAAAAAAGGGGATTTACATCAACATTCAAAATGGACTGTGTTGGAACTATTGACTACCATGAGGTAGGTTCTAGCTTATCATGGGTCAAGTCTAATTGAATTGGTATTTTTGTCTATTATACTGTAATAAATAGGTATCACGTATTAATATGTTGAAATTATTTGAAGGGCGATCTTGCAGATCAAAAGATGAAGAATGCAGCCAAGAAGCATGGAATAGAGATATCTTATATATCAAGGTCTATATCACCTACAAACCTTAAAGAGTTTGATCTACTACTTGCAATGGACAAGCAGAAGAAAGGTAAATAAAAAGCATAAATGGCATATAAAGCTCCCAAAATTTTTAGTTTCATTTGCTAAGTTTCTCCAAACCAAATCTAACAAGCCAATACTATTGTTAAATTCAACAAAATGTAAATTAAAGTTTGTCTATGCTATTGTTAACATATGCTTCTAATCAGTGTCTAAGTTGTGTGCAAAAATTAATTAATAACATGGGATGGATATATTTTGTAGCGGACATATTGAAAATTCTCCTTGAACGCCAGAATGCACAAGGCCTTTATTTCTTTGGGCAGGTAATTGGTTACATTTGGTATCCTTTATCGTTTCCCTGTGATACTCATACCATGGAGGAAGCCATTTTCATAGTCAGATGGAGAAAGTGGAGGGAGCAAAGAAGCTATGAGATATTAAATGGACAATTACTGTGCCAATGGATTGCAACCTTGGAGCTCTGAAAAGCTTCCCTATAACAGTGGTATGAGAACTCATCTTTGCTCAATTAGGGTGAAGTTTTAGTGTGATAGCATCTGAGATTTGTTTTTAGGTTGGTTCTCTCTTTAACTGTTTTTTTTATTTTGTGTGTTGTTGTTGGCATTACAGATGCACCTGATACTGCACTGATATTGAGAAAGCACACCCTTCCAACGAAGCTATTTTCTTGCATGTTATTCAATGAATTAGAAATATTCAATCCTCACAACCAGTGGCCATTTGCATATGTAAGAAACATGATGACACCCAAAGTGAGGATTCACATGTTCGAATCAGCCATTTTTAATACAATAACAAATGAATATCGATACTCTTACAAAGTCAATCGAAGCATTTTCAAAGAGACTCCTTTGGACCTGCAAATTTCTTTGGGTTATGAATCCAGAGCCTACAAATTGTATTTGGATAGAATGTGGGCTGCGTATTCTGTTTGATTGTATTAATTCATTTCACATTTGATTGGCTGCTAAGATTACAGCTTGCAGAAGCTATCAATTTTTTTAATTGTTAAGGTTCATGAAATAACAGAATATGGGAGGATCCATAACTGCAAATTTAACCAATCCATGATGTTGATGGATGCCATGGGTGTTAATTTTGTGCTAGATTGGATTAGATGACTGATTTACTTCTCAATAATTGAAGTCATTTTTACTACCTCTGCCAACATGAGATGATAGAGACTGTGCACCTATATCTAATATGTGTATTGCATTTAATGGAGTTGATAGTGACTGAATTGTTTTTCCATGTGAATTCCAGTGGTGATTCTAATTATACCAAAAATGAAGGAAAATAAAATGAAATGTGCTCTTCTGGACAGTTGGTATCCAAACTCGATGTATGCCATGAAAACATTTTTAACTCAAATAGAAACAAAGAATTTTTCCAGGCAGCTCTTCGTTGTCAATGCAATCCTGAACTAAAATTTGGTACAGGTTGTATAGACTTGCATGTGCACCATTGTGACAGAGTTTTTGTTAAAGGAGGTGTGATGTGGGGATAGATGTTGATTTGAGACGATACAAATATATGAGTTTCTTTTGTGTTGGACTACATGGACGGTGGCACCCTTGTGTAGGTTCTTCAAACCCACAAGAAAATCCCAGAACACTATTTGGCTGAGGTTGCCAGGCAGGTGCTCAAGGGCTTGCATTACTTGCACCAGAACAAAATTGTTCACCATGATATAAAGTCGTCCAATTCACTGATCAATAAGAGAAGTCAAGATTGTCGATTTCGGTGTCAGAACTGTGTTGGCTCACACTTTGGCCCAGTGCAATTCCTTTGTGGGCACTTGTGCTTATATGAGTCCTGAAAGGTTCGATCATGATGGGTATTAATATACAATTTATATTGTCTTATGCAATGCAGTTCCTCAAATACCCTTCAAATTATGGAGTGGAGAAGTATTTTCTCAAGAAAGATACAGCGATGGTGAATCGGCCTTGCCACTTATATTCTCAGTTTTCAGGTAATCAAAGGTCCTCATATTTAACAATTTGAGAGATCTATCAAGAAACATTACCTTATGGCATGCATGTCTGTAAAATAAATCGGGCTAAAACTATGTTTCATTGTTGATGGCAGTCTCGGCTATTGTTCATCAGATTCAAAAAGAAGAGTTATTTGGTAAATCTTGGCTACAGTACATGAAAGGACTTGAAAACCCCAATTCAGCAGCAGGTCTAGTGACCTTCGGTGGAAGCCTAGATGTGAAGGAAAGAAAAATGTATTTCAATTATTATGAAGGGACTGATTTTCCTTACGATTTTTCCAATTAGCATACCCCAGGGTTCCTTGTTTGTAAAGAAGACAGGAAGGCCATGGAACAGTGCAAGGGGGTTGTGGTAATTTCAGCGATATTTGGAGCCTATGCAAGATTAAGAAACCCAAGAATGTTAGGAAAATCACAGCAGAAAACATTTGTTTCTTCATGTTTATGGACAATGCAACTCTCGCACTTCTTGCCAGATACCAAATCAAGCCCAATGAGTCTCATAGAATTGGAATTTGGCACATTGTTTTGGTCAGGGAGTTGCCATACAAGGAATCTGTAATGAATGGCCTCATACCCAAGTATCTTTCCAACAGGCTTTTCCCAAACTGTGTTTACAACATTTGGATGGATGCCCAGCTATAGCTTGTTGTTTATCCTTTGTTAATTTTGGAAAATCTCCTTGATATTGTTATCTCAAAGCATCCTTACAATACTCATACCATGGAGGAAGCCATTTTTACAGTCAAATGGAGAAAGTGGAGCAAAGAAGTTGTGAAGTATCAAATGGACAGTTACTGTGCCGATGGCTTGCAACCTTGGAGCTCTGAAAAGCTTCCCTCAAGCAGTGGTATGAGAACTCATCTTTGCTCAATTATGGTGAAGTTTTAGTGTGATAGCATCTGAGATTTTTTTTTAGGTTGGTTCTCTCTTTAACTGATCTTTTGATTTTGTGTGTTGTTGTTGGCATTACAGATGCGCCTGATACTGCACTGATATTGAGAAAGCATACCATTCCAATGAAGCTATTTTCTTGCCTGTTATTCAATGAATTAGAAATCTTCAATCCTTAGGATCAGTTGCCATTTGCATATGTAAGAGACATGATGACCCCCACAGTGAGGATTCACATGTTTGAATTAGCCATTTTTAATACAATAACAAATGAATATTGACACTCTTACAAAGTCAATCGAAGAATTTTCAAAGAGCCTCCTTTGGACCTACAAATTTCTTTTGGTTATGAATCCAAAGGCTGCAAATCGTATTTGGACAGAATGCGGACTGCATATTCTGTTTGATTGTATTGATTCATTTCAAATTTGATTGGCTGCTAAGATTACATCCTGCAGAAGCTATCAATTTTTTAAACTGTGAAGGATCATGAAATAGCAAGAAATAGCAGAATATGGGAGGATCCATACCTGCAAATTTAACCAATCCATGATTTTGATGGATGCCATGAGTGTTAACTTTGTGCTAGATTGGATTAGATGACTGATTTACTTATCAATAATTGAAATCATTTTCACTGCCTCTGCCAACATGAGATGATAGAGACTGTGCACCTATATCTAATATGTGTATTGCATTTAATGGTGTTGATAGGGATTGAATTGTTTTTCCATGTGAATTCCAGTAATGATTCTGGTTATACCGGAAATGAAGGAAAATACAATGAAACGTGCTCTTCTAGATAGTTGGTATCCAAACTGGGTGTATGCCATGAAAACATTTTTAACTCAAACAGAAACAAAGAATTTTTCTAGGTGGCTCTTCATTGTCAACACAATCCTGAACTGAAATTTGGTACAAGTTGTA
Source organism: Pinus taeda (assembly GCA_000404065.3). Classification (NCBI taxonomy): domain Eukaryota; kingdom Viridiplantae; phylum Streptophyta; class Pinopsida; order Pinales; family Pinaceae; genus Pinus; species Pinus taeda. The sequence continues at coordinate 42,002 of APFE031519307.1, read as the reverse complement.
TAGGCTTGCATGTGCACCATCCTGACAGATGTCCCCAGATGTTGATTGTTACAATTCTGCATCTTATTTAGATTTTCCTATTCATATGTTGTCATTGTTCTTCATATTATGCACATTTCTGCATCTTATTTGGATTTTCCTATTCCTATGTCACCATTGCTCCTCAATTTGCGACGTGGGGACAGATGTCCCCAGATGTTGATTGTTACATTGTTGCATCTTATTTACATTTTCCTATTCCTATGTTGTCATTGCTCTTCATATTATGCACATTTCTGCATGTTATTTAGATTTTCCTATTCCTATGTCACCATTGCTCCTCAATTTATGCACGTTTCTGCATCTTATTTAGATTTGCCTATTCTGATGTCGTCATTGCTCCTCAATTTGTGCCTTACCGCGTTTCCTTTGCAACATCTGATACAAATACTAGTTTACATACTTCTCATTAAAACTTATGACCATTTAATTTAATTTTGTTGGAGATCATATGCTCAGTTAAATTAAACAAAATACACAGCAGATTTTTCAAGCACAGAAGACACTGCTTTTAACGTGGTTCACCCAACCAAACTGGGCTACGTCCACACAACATAGGCATCGGCAATTTATTAATCAAACAGGAGATTACAAAATGAAATCCTCACAAAACTCTCACCCTCATAGCAAACAATCCGAATGGTTGCCTGTTATATAGCAAAGAGGATCTAACTGCCTCATAAATCTTCTCAACTCAAATTTAGGATGCATTAACTCCCTCCCAACAAACGGGAGTTAATCTAGCAACAAAATGTCTATTGTTGTCACCTACAGAGATTTTTGCCTATCTTACTCCAAACAGAAAATCTCAACAATCTCCACCTTGACAACAATTAGCCTGATGCCCTGTTATTATTATTTTATATTTTCTGCAAGCCAAGAGAAGCCAAACAAACACCAACGTAGCTTCTCTAACAGAACTGGTTTCGTGAACATGTCTGCACAGTTCTCCTTTGTATGCACCTTTTCAAGAGAGACTTCCCTTTCAGTGATAACCTGTCTTACAAAATGGTACTTGATTGGTATATGCTTTGATTTACTATGATAGGCCGGATTCTTAGCCAAATGTATTGCACTTTGACTGTCACAAAATAACTTGATGCTATCCTGCAACCTACCAAATTCACCAAACAAACCTTTCAACCAAATCGCTTCTTTGCAAGCATGAGAAGCAGCAATGTATTCTGCTTCAGTAGTGGACAAAGCAACAATGTTTTGTAGCTTTGACATCCAGCTGATAGCTCCACCTACAAGAGTAAAGATGTACCCTGAAGTTGACCTTCTCTTATCCAAATCACCTGCAAAATCGGAATCAACATATCCGCAAACAAATTCACTACTCTTATTGTAAGAAATATAATAACTATTTGTGCCTCTCAAATACCAAAGCACCCATTTCACTGTTGACCAATGTTCTTTACCCGGATTTCCCATGTACCTGCTGACAACCCCAACTGCATGTGAAATATCTGGTCGAGTACAAACCATCGCATACATTAAAAACCCTACTACATTGGCATATGGAATTC
>APFE031519307.1:24489-37544 GCA_000404065.3 Pinus taeda | reverse complement strand
CTCATACCTGAACCAGATGTCGAACCTGTATCTGTCGTATTTTCCTCCTTCTTCTCTGTCGAAGACTCTGCTTTTGAAGTTTGCTGCCGTCGCTTCTAGTAGTCCTTCTTTAAATGCCCTGATTTGCCACAAAACCAGCACTTTAGCTTAGTCTTCTTCCCTTTCGACTTTGAACGTGAGTCGCTTGGCTTCCTGGGGCGTCTTTCTTTCGAACGACCTCTAACCATCATAGCTTCTGATGTAGATGTTTCGGAATGCGACTTCCTCCTTGTTTCTTCCGATAATAAGGATGCAACTACATCATCAAACTCAATAGTTTCTGATGAACTAAGACTTATAGAAGTAACAAAATGATCCCATGACTCGGGCAACGAGCACAATCAAGTAATAACTTTATCCTCAGATGGAATTTTTACTTCTATACTTTGTAATTGCACAAGAAGAGTATTAAAAACATTTAAATGATCAGCAATCGACGTACCTTCCTTCATTCGCAAACCATACAACTGTCGCTTCAGGAGAATCCTATTGGTTAAGGATTTGGTTATGTACATTTTCTCCAGTTTCGTCCACAAACCAGCAGCTGTTGTCTCCGACACAATATTAAACAGGACATCATCAGCTAGACACAGTCGAATAGCACTAATCGCTCTTTCATCCATCTCGGCCAACTCACTATCTGTGATGTTGTAAGGCTATTTGGACTTGCCCAACAACGCCTTTGCGACGCCATGTTGGACAAGCAAATCATGCATTTTCACCTTCCAGATCTCAAAATTATTTTTGCCATTAAATTTTTCAATTTCAAACTAGGCACTTTGAGTTTTCACTATTTGTATCAATCAAAAAACACAATAATCTCCAATATCCAATTTTAAATACCAGCAATAAAAAAAAACTGCCTATGCCTTTCTGCCTTTTCCTTTAAACAAAAAAAAGATCTGTCCTTTGTACTCCACAGAAAAAATATTTTGCTGGTTCACCAGATTGACAAAATCAGTATAAATCCTGAAACTATTAGTCTAGGTCTTATGAATTTATGTAATGATGTCTAAAATTATATGACTCTTATCGGGTTCCTTGACAGTTCCTGAGAATTATAGCAGGCTACGACCCCTGCACTGAAAACTATGCAAAGATATATTATAATCGCCCTGATGTGCACGCGGCACTTCATGCTAATATTATGCATATTCCCTACAGTTAGACTGGCTGCAGGTGTGTTTAATATAGTCTAGTATCTAATTTTGGTCGAGTTGAATTGATTGATCCTTCATTAAATCGATATAAAAGACCGTTGAGTTTCACCAGCACACACAATTACCAGCGCAGCGCCACCATTTAATAAACAAGACATTCATTCTATTTCGAAAACCTTCATCACTATACATGCCAGGGATTATTAGCACGACAGAGATTTTGGTCCGTCGCTGTTTACCGGTTTACACAATGTTAGTTCCTTGCAACAGCAATGTTTAAAAAAAAATTACCAGCAATACACATTCATAGTCCCCTTTGGATCCGAGCTGAGCAGAACTGAGGCGCACTGGAAATCAACAATATAACAGCAATACGCACCAACATGTAATACACATCAGGCAATTTAAACACCAGGAAATTCAAATATGCACCAGGCAAACATTCCCACACTCCAGTGCCTTGGCGGTCCACCAAAGGTTATACGCACCAGCAATACATGCGCTCCACCAGGTATATGAGTGCTCACGCAGGTCCACAGCAACTAACACTTCACGTGTTTGGCACCACGGTCGCAGTTCCATTTGTTTGAGCAGCAGTAGGTTCACACCACCAACAATACGCAAGTCCAGCATGCAGCGCTCCACGCAGGTTTGGTAAACAGCGTTCACTCAAACGCATACCAGTTTTGCGCATAGAAGACTCCCGCACCAGCACTGTCAGCACAATTTAAAAAAAAAAACGCATTCAGCACGCTCCACCACGCAACGCAATCACACCTCCACGCAGATTTTACTCAGCGCACCAGCAGCTCCACGCAGTACCAGGCACCAGCGCTCCAACATCGCTCTGATACCACTTGTTGGAGATCAGATGCTCAGTTAAATTAAACAAAATACACAACAGATTTTTCAAGCACAGAAGACACAGCTTTTAACGTGGTTCACCCAACCAATCTGGGCTACGTCCACACAACATAGGCATCGACAATTTATTAATCAAACAGGGGATTACAAAATGAAATCCTCACAAAACTCTCACCCTCATAGCAAACAATTCGAATGGTTGCCTGTTATATAGCAAAGAGGATCTAACTGCCTCATAAATCCTCTCAACTCAAATTTAGGATGCATTAACTCCCTCCCAACAAACTGGAGTTAATCTAGCAACAAAATGTCTATTGTTGTCACCTCACCTACAGAGATTTTTGTCTATCTTACTCCAAACAGAAAATCTCAACAAATTTGTATACCTCTAATTAAAACTTTTAATTATCTCCGATTACTACAGAAGGTGGTGACTTTGACTTTCTACATATAGAGAGGCGGTGATCACGGTGTTGTCTGTCTTTTGTACAGACTTTCAACTGTTAGTGGGGAGTCGAATGAAAGTGAAACAATGTCAGCAATCGACGCCACTCCAAAATATACGGTGAGTTGATTTTCCAAACTGATAATCGATAAACAACAAATTGCTTTTGTATATATATATAATAGCTTATTTGAGGGAATGGGATATAGTGTTCAATTGAACAAGTCAGAGCCCTTCAAGAGACCTCTGACAGTGAAGTGCTCAGCGAAATTTAAACATCAAAAAGAATTTCGAATTCTACAAGTTTTTTTCAAAAATTTAAATAATATTAGAAAATTCCCTAGGAAGGGCTGACAGCTAGCCCACATTTTCCTAATTTCTGGTTATCAGTACGCTTGGGCTGGTTGCAAGTTGCCTTGCTTGGGCCTGGTTGCAAGTTGCCTTCTTCTTTGAGTGAGACACTGACGTTACACGTATGAGTCTAGACTCTAAGGTATGCAGGCGACGGTAGGTTGTTGAAGCATTAAAAGAAGTTTAATGGTTGATGAGTCAAATATGATTTTCTATGCTATGCTCTTAACTTTGATGATGGAGTTGATCCAGATTATGCCTCGTGTTTCCGTGACAGTCTTGGTGCAAAAACAATATCGTTTGAGAGATACCCCACGCATGTTTTTAGTGTGTAGATCCATACTTGTTGCTATTCATTATTTTTTAATGTTTATGATGATGAAGGTCACTGCTATTAGTTCTTTTCATGTATGGTATAGCCAGATGTAGACTACCAGTGTTAGGATAGCTATTTTTTAATATAACCATGTGGACGTTAAATTTTAGTGTCTTTGAAGTTTGGGGAACAAAGGTCATCTACCTGCAAAAATACCTTTTTCAGAATGTTGAGGATCCCAGCAAGCATAGTTTTTGGTGATGTGATTGAGAGATTTAGATGACAATATCTATTTTCCAATCATAAGCAAGAAGCAATAGTTGTGCTATGCTTCGATGGGAAAAAAATGCCTTGTTTGCTGCACATTAAATTTTTTTATTCTATTTTCTTCGTGCTGTTGATGTAAAAAATACATCTACTTATATGCATATAGAGAGAATATTAATATCATTAGAGATTCAACTCAACCTTTACGTACTGAGTTAATTTATGATGTATTAAGTTTTGGGAGAGCAGACAATGAATTTTTATTTATGTTATTGGTTAAACACTATGTCTAGTTCAAGCGGATTTGTTTTCTTAGAATTAGTCCAAGTTAGATGGATATTGAAATTTATTTTTAGTTTTAATATGGAATTTAAAATAATTTTTATTATAAATAATTTTTTAATTTTGTTTAAAATATTATGTGCAATTTTATATTACGAATAAATTATAAATATTAATTTTGTTTAAATTATATTAAAAATAATTTATATTACAAAGCGTTATTTATGGGATTGCGTTTATATTAGTGATCGATTGCATCTATTTTGGCGATTGATGGCATAGATTAAAGAAACTCACCATTCTTTCAAATGTATGCAATTTTCTTCAAAATATAATTTTTTTTATTGGAGTTACCATGATTTTAAATGGATTTCAAGGGAATGGTTTTTTTATTGGAGTTACCATGATTTTAAATGGATTTCAAGGGAATGGTTGAGACACTTCTATTTTCAAAGTACCCATTAATGCTCCATGACATCTCTACAATTTAACGAGAATTATAGCATCTATTCATCCTTGAGGTCAAATTCAAAGATAAGAAACATGTAACATAAGTCTTAGGTAGATGTTTAAAGAGAGTTATAACATCTATTCATCCTTGAGGTCAAATTCCAAGATAAGAAGCGTGTAGCGTAAGTCTCAGGTAGATGTTTGGAATGAAGTTGTGACTTTTCCATTGGTGCCCTAAATAAGAATTTGATCAATATCTCCCTTGCCAATGATCTAATAAATGGTGCCCTAAATAAGAATGTGATCAATGTTTCCTTGGCCAATGATTTAATAAATGGTCTTTGTATAAGGAACATATTAAGGAGTAGCTACTTTATGCAATTATATGTTTCATGGATTCATAAACCTTTTCATCTAAATCAATTTCTCAAGGAAGAAGTGGCATTTCTAGGGTATTCCTAAAACATCTAGTATAGGGCACCACACTTGAATTCTATGTTAGGTTCCGTAGAACGCTTCATGTTGGTATAGGTTGGTATTGTGGTGCAATCCAACATCAACTCAATTACAGGCTTTTTCTTATTCATAGATTTCCTGTAAGTCATATTGAAATCTTGTTGATTATCCATAAAAACAATAACAAAGATTAATAGTTTTACTCTAAAAATAAATAAAATGCATACATGGAAATAAACCTTAAATTTTGTTTTACCAAATCCAATGATGCTTTAAATGGAGATATTACAAGTTGTGGTGTTAATGATGCAAGATAGACATATCTATGAGCAAAATCTCAAAGGTAATTCTTTTGTTGTGATCATATGCATATTGCACTACATACTAATTAAAAAATTTAGATATTGATTGATGTTATCACCTACAATTTGTGGAATGCATATATTCTAAGATAAGGATTAATAATTATTTTGTCTATGATATTTTTGTAAATATGATATTATAGGTTAAGTATTAGCCATTGTATGTGAATTTTTTTCAAAAATATTGAGTTCAATCATTGTAAAATATTGTGCAAGATATGCTTAAGTTGGAGGACCACCACTATCAAAGTTTTATAAGTGAAAGAAAATGCTAACTTGGATGAATTTTGGGGCTAGGTCCAGGAGTTTTCGTTCCAATTATTTGAGATGTATCACATCCTTAAAAAAAAAAAAATAGATAATAGAACAATTATCTGGTTAATACAGTAAAATCTGAATTTTATAAGGCAAGAATTCCCACTAATACCTCTCCCATATAAGCAATCTTATTATATATAGGTATAGTAGTATATATATAGTTAACTATAAAGATGTATATTATATAAGTATATATATATATTATTATATATATAATATTATATAGTTGTAGATATAGATATATAAGACATTTCATATACTTCATAAAGAGCTAGACTCGATAGTTATGTATATGAGAGTATGAGAGTTTCAAAAAGTTTTATCTTTAGAGATCTCTATGAAATAGAGTTATATTTTGAAATTTTTTCTATATGGTAGCAACCTTTCTATTAAACACAAAGTTTCCTAGTTTTTTTTCTTAAATGAAATCTAAAGATAATATACTATTGTTAATTGAAATACATTCTTTTTTTAAGCTTTTTTTTTTTTGATCAAGTAAGAGTAGGACCTTCTATTAAATTTAGTCAAGTGTACATAATTTTACAAGGAGCCACACCTGTTTTGAAAGATTTCAACAGTTAACCAGGCAGGCCAAACCAACCAATCACCCAAACTTAAGAGAACCTGAACTAGAAAACCGGTGGGAACCGCCAAACAAAGCACAAGGAGCAAGAAAACCTTGGAGGGCAAGTCCATAAATCGCCATGGATCCGCAAGAGGTCCCACCACATGTCAAATTGAAGACTGACAAATGGACAAACGGACCCGATGGAAGTTAAAGCATAACACTCTAAACATTTTTCGGGTCCGACCAAAACGCACAAACAATCACCACTATTGATCCATTGGTTAAGATCCAACGGTCATCGTGGATATTGGAAGGACGAGAAACACGAGATTTAACCATCCAATGAGGGCAGTTTTCTCTCCCAAGTTCCGCAACGTGTCGCTCAAAGAGTGGAATTGGAGCCAAACATAGAAAAACCAGAAACCGTTCACACCCCGCCTGAATACCGCTTGTGGTATTGGACCAGTTGACTCACATAAAAACAAACACGTCCTTTCGCCATGTGTTGTCCCTTGATTCCTTCCATTGGACAGTATTTGAGCCAACCCCATTCACCTAGATTCTTTGTCAACCACCACCTAAGCCAAATGATGAGGGCTACCCCACCTTGTGGAGCAATTCGAGTCAAACCCTTCATCATTTAATCAATGGGGATGCAGACCTTGGAATAATCGAACCATGGCTGGTTAGACGGTGTGGATTCCTCCAACCTCCCACTCGTCATTAGGGTTCCTTTGATCCAACCTATTAATCCATAGTTCCATATCTTGGGTAGCGTGACATAGACAATCCTCCCGCAATTTACCTGGGGGAAGCGAATCTCGAGCATACCTAGAATCTCTGTCCCTATTTGTGACTCCTTTATTCGCTAAATGATACGCTAACATATTAGCCTTCCTTTTCACATGAGCAAGTCTGACAGTTTTAAGGGTTCGCGGGTGAGAATAGATGCGGTAAAAAACTTGCAAGAGCTTCGAGTGCTTCAACACTTTATATGGATAGGTTTCATTGCTAATCTTCTTAGCTACTCTAATAATTAATTCTGAATCCGCTTCAATTATAACATTGTGTGAACTTGAATTCACTAGGATTTCCAAGCATTGCTCTAATGCCATTAGCTCAACCATGTTGTTTGTGGCCTTCCCCAAGTGGCCATGGAAGATTATTTGTATCTATCCCTGATCATCTCTTATGGCACCCCCAAAGCCCACTAATCTTGGGTTGCCCTTAGCTGCTCCATCAATATTAACCTTTAAGAAACCATACAGAGGAGGTTTTCAGATGGTAGCACACGTGTTTAGAATGCTCAATGTCTTCATTATTCCCAAAGGATTAATATATTGGAGACCCAAGTGAAGTAAAATTCTCTCCTCATGGGGCAAGGGAGGATCCTTAGGGAGGGTCCTCAGCAAGCTTCTTATTGTGTCTTTGAGTTGCCTTAGAATTTTCTCAATTATGTGTTCGGGCTTCTGTGTTTTGTTTTTGAAGATTCGACTATTGCGTTCTTTCAACACATGCCAGATGACAAAACCTAGAACTAGAATCCAGGCTTTATTAACTATCTCATTCCCTGAGAAGTGCTTCCTCCATTTCTTTAGAGTGTTGGATATGCTGAGACTATCCCTATCAGTTTGTCTAAAAATAGCTGCCACCCAGTCCCACACCTTTGAAGTGAAAGGAAAAAGGTTGAGAAGGTGTTCAATCATCTCCTCATGAGTGCCACAAAGCTAACACCTAGAAGGACCAATGAAGCCTTTCTTGAGGAGATTCTCCAAAGTTAAGATCTTCCTTTGATGCACTAGCCAGATGAAAAGCTTTATTTTCATCGAATGCGGACTTTGCCAAAGCTTCTTCCATATCTAATCAGGATTTACAAAGTTAAATCCTGTGACTTCCTGTTTGGCCTCTTTGAGGTTAAAGTTTCCTTCAATGTTCTTTCCCCATCTTAATTGATCCGTTGAGGAAGAAACAAGAACCCTTCCATGCTCTAGCTCCTAGGTGAGGGCTTCTGCCTTGGTTTTCAGCTGGTTTTCATCACTGTATCCTAGATCCTTCCACTCCCTCCATTTTCCATTATTCCTTCCCTGATCCCAGAAGTCTTTTACCCGAACCATACCTTTGTTTTCTATGTCATTTTTGAGATCTGCAAATTCATCCCTATAGAGGTTGGGTTCCTGTTGCCAATTATCCTCCCAAAGTTAAGCAAGAACCCCTGCTCGAATTTCCCAAAAACAATGGTGCTGAACAATGTTTTTATTTTCCCAGGCAAGGTTCCAAATATGGGAGCCTCTGATTTTCCCTTAAATTCTAATGTGATCCATCTCCTGCCAGTGCTTGGCATATTTTTGTTTCCAAATCTTAGCCCAGGGGGCATTCGGTTCCTTAATCCATCTCCACCAAAGCTTGGCTCCCGAGAATTTGCTGAGAGTCTCAGGATCATGAAGCCCCAATCCACCATGGCTCTTGGGCTTGCAGATATTTTCCTAGGCTACTAAAGCCCACTTCTTTTTTCTCTTCCCCTCTACCCCATAGAAAGTCCCTTTGTATGCTTCTTATTAGCTTCTTAATACCTTAAGGAGTAGGAAGAGCTGAAAACATAAAAATGTGAATGGCCTGCAAGACTGCTTGTATGAGCATAAGGCATCCTGCCAGATTTAGTGATCTGCATGTCCATTTTTTGATCTTGTCCTGAAGTTTATTTAAAATTGGTTCCCACACTTTCTTGCTTGGTGGTTTGTCAGTAAGAGGAATACCAAGATATTTGGAAGGTAGTTGTTCTCTTTGAAACCCAAGTATTCTGGTAATATTTCTCTGAATAGAAATATTAGTGTTAAAGAAAAAAATTTGGACTTGTTAAGGCTTACCTCAATGCCTGCGCCATAGCAAAGTCATTTAAGATATTTTTGATTGCTCTGGCCTCCCTGACTGTAGGTATGCCCTGCAACATAGTATCATCTACAAATTGTTGATGGGTGTTTGCCTCTCCATCTGCGGTGAGTTTGATACCTTGAATTCTTCCTCAAGCATTTTCCATTTTAATCGCTCTAACTATCCCTTCCATCATGAGGACAAAGAGGAATGGTGAAAGCGGATCTCCTTGTCTAAGCCCTCTAGAGGGAGTGAAGGTCCTTGTTGGAGCTCCATTTAGCAGTATGGAAAAACTAGTTGAGGTAACTAATGCCATAACCCATCTTATCGAATTCTGATCAAAACCATAGGCTTTTAGAATTTCTCTTATGTATGCCCAACTCAATTAGTCATAGGCTTTCGCAAGATCTAACTGAATGATCATGCCAGCTTGTTTGTTGCTTTTGAGAGAGTGTACCACCTCATGAGCTTGGATGATATTGTTGAGGATTTGTCTTCCCTCCACATAGCCTATTTGCTCCCCCGATATGAGAGAGGGTAGAATTGGTTTGAATCGATTGGCTAATACTTTGGAGATAATTTATACACCACATTACATAAGGCTATGGACTGAAAGCCATCCAGAGTCATGGGATTTTCCTGCTTTGAATCAGAGCTATGAAGGATGCATTCAGAGCCTTTAGAACTTTTTTGGATCTTCTTGAGTCTTCCACAACCTCAAGGATATCATGTTTGACAGTTTCCCAATAGGCCTTGAAGAATTCTACATTGAATCCATTCGGTCATGGTGTTTTTCCACTCTGCATTTCATTAACCACTTCACTGACCTCCTCTTTCGAAACTAGCCTGTTGAGATTGTGGTTGTCCTATCTGGTAACCAGCTAAGGGATATACTGAGTGAAGTGGTCTATGAACCTAGGTCTATCCTCCAGAGGCTCCTTTGCAATGTTGCAGAAGTGTTAAATAAGGACCGATTCCATATCACTATGAGAAACAAGCTCAATGCCTTGATAATCTTTGATCTTTGTGATTCTGTTGTGTGCCCTGTGAGCCATAGTGGTTTTGTGGAAGAATTTTGTGTTTCTTTCTCCCTCTTTAATTGATTGTATTCTTGATTTCTGCCTCCAGAAAATTTCTTCTTGTAAGCATCGATTCTCCCATTCTTCCTGCAAAGAGTCAGTTAATTTTAGCTGCTCTTCGGTGAAGCCATCTGTGATGATGTTCTGATTGATCTCTTGGAGCTTCAGTTCAGTTTCTCTTTTGGCTTTGAAGATGTCTCCAAATTAATTTTTGTTCCAAACCTTAAGACAAGATTTGATATGTTTGAGTTTTGTTGGAGCATATACATATTTGTGCCCTGAATATTCAACTCCTCTCTCCACCATGTCTCAATGTCATTAGTGAGATTAGGATGTGAGAGTCAAGAATTTTCAAACCTGAAAGATTTGTTTCTCAGAGTGCCCATAAAGGTGGCTTCCAGTTGTACAGGCCATTGATCTGATCCTCCAAATGGAAAAATGGAGGTTGTCATGGCAGGTCCTGAGAGAAAGAGGACCTCTGAAATCATGAATCTATCAAGTTTGGAAGCAACTTGATGGGCCCCTCCCCTTTTGTTGTTCCAAGTGAAGATTCCATTAATTTTTTCAGTGTCCACCCGCCTCATGTTCATAATGAAGTTCTGGAAGGCCATGGAGTCTCTTCCTAGCTGTCTAGTGCCTCCTTTTTTTTCCGAAAGAGATCTTATCATATTGAAATCTCCTGCAATGATCCAGGGAAAAATGGGATGTCTCACTCTTAGTTCCTCCAGGGAAGTGAGAAGCTTGAGCTTGTCTACTTGCTTTTGAGGTCCATAAACATTTGTGATCATGTATATCTCCTTGTCCCCTACAGGTTGACATATCAGGGAGAGATAGTTCCTAGATGCTTTAGCATCCAAAATTCCCAATTTTTGTGGGTCCCACAAAGTGAGAATCCCCCCCGCCGAGTGACTTGCCTTAACCTCTAAACACTCATATTTGAATAACCACTTATTATGAATATCTCTTATCTTTTCCATCGAACATTTTATCTCCTGAATAAAAGCCATGTCTAGTTTTTCTTCTTTCATCCTGTTACTAAGATTTCTTTGTTTCCCTCTATTCCCTATTCTTCCAATGTTCCAGGTTGTGAACTTAATTAAGAAAGGTTAGTAAAGGAATAAATGGTAAGATATTTTATCTTACCTGAGTTGATCAACAATTTTCCACATTCGTTCATCAGTTCATTCTGCCTCTTTCTTCCTCTTTTCCTTCATGAGTTCTTTGGAGATTGTGCCTGGGGATTCTCCATCATCTTGACCCCATTTGGCTCCTGGCTTTCATGATTTCTTTTGATTCCATCTCCCTTCACTTGTGACCTCCAGAGAAAGAGTTGTTGTACTCTATCATAGTCCTCTTTTGGCAGGGAGTCCACCCCTATTTTTTTTCCTTGTTCCACACATTTTTCGAGATATAGATTTTCCTTATCCAGAATCTCCCATAACTCATGGTCCTTTGTTCTTACTTCACTTGGAGTCATCTCCTAGTCCTTACTAATCTCCATTAGGATTGGTAGATCATCCTTTTACTGGTTGTCTAGTGTGATATCCTCCATGTCAACTACCCTATCTTGTTCCTTTGTTGCATCATCCATGTCCTGAACTGTCTCCTTATTCCCCTCTTCTTCCTCCAGGATCTTGAAGTTGTTTTGTCTTGTGTGTCTGTCTTCATTTTCCTTCTTGTGTGGATGCTTTCCTCTTTTTCCTTTACTCCCAACTTTGGTGAAACCCTCATGGTCTCTCTCCCCAATGGCTTTTTGGTTATCTTCCTTGTTGATTGTAGGGCAGTCTCTGTATAGATGCCCATGTTCATGGCATTTGCGACATCTAAATTGTATGTGCTCATAGTCCACTGTCTGCACCCATTCTTCATCATATACTTCTAAAATGATCACTTCCGGTAGGGCTCTAGATAGATCCATTTCCACACATATTCGGGCAAAGGAGCTATATCTTCCTTTCAGAGTTTCCTTTGAGAATTTTAGAAAATGTCCTAGCTTTTTACCTATGGTTTTCAAAAATTCGTGCAGCCAATAATCCAGAGGAAAGGACTATAGTCTGATCCAAACCAATACTGATGTGAATGTTTCACGTTCAGAGACAAAGTTCATCATCCATGGCCACATGTAGAGTCCTATCGCAGCATAGAAACACGGCCCCCCTTCAAACACTCTGTCTTTGTCTTCTAGGCTTGTAAACACTACTGTGAAAAAGCCCTTAGAACCTAGATGTAAATGTATTTCTCCCTTTGGCTTCCAATGGCTCCTTATCTAAACATGTAATGCCCTTTCCGTCGGCCATAGCCCCATGAACTTGCATATGATTGCATGCTTTGTCATATGATCTCTATGAGCTTGTATCACTGGGTTGCTCAATGCAACCCGAGGAATAATGCCTGACTTGGGCTTGCAGACTCCAGTTGTCTTTCTAGAAGTCGATTTTTCACTACTGCCTCCATTATCCTTTTCTTTTCGCATTTCCTATTGATTCTCTTCCTGTTCCTAATTACTGCTTCTTCCAGATGTCCCCTGACTTATGGTTTCTGAGATCTTGTCTAGAGGCTTTTTGAAATGTTTCTTTCCCACGTCCTGACTTCCTCCTGTGACTGCTTAGCTGTAGGAGGGAGCAGCACTCCCCCGTGCACTCCCCACCATGGTACCCTGAATCCAAAACCCTTTCTTCAACTCCAACCTTAGCTTCTCTACTCTTGTCTGTGAAAATAAACTAATCCTTCTTTTTTTAAGCTTTTCATTATGGAAGGGCAACATGAATATATGCCTTTCTAATTGAAATTAAGACCAACCCTTCAAATTTGATCACTGATGGGATACGTAAATATCGATTCATAAATTGCAGATAGGGGATCTGGGCTAACCAATAAAAAGTATCGATTCAAAAATTGCACATAGGGGATCTGAGCTAACCAATAAAAAGGCTATTTTCAAGGCTAACCAATAAAAAGTATCAATTCAGACATTGCACATAGGGGATCTGGGCTAACCAATAAAAAGGCTAATTTCAATTGATTAGTCTAGAGTTGGGTTATTCTGCATTAATTTTATATAAATATTAGTTTAGGTCTATTATAATTTTGGATTTATTAAGTGTCTAAAAAGATAAAATCTCTTTAGGTGTAAATTATTTTTATGAGTGTAAAATTTGTTTGAGAGAGTTAACTCTGTAAATTTGATAAATCCAGAGTTAAAATGAATATGGCTAATTTGATTATTATTT